>JAODAL010029293.1:0-51846 GCA_025379985.1 Phyllomedusa bahiana
AAAACAAAAGAGCAGACAAAAAATAAAAACACAATATGGGAAGGTCAAGCAAGCCAAGTCGGTAACTATCGGGAACGCGGTACAAAGACAGAAGGCAGAAGAATAAACGTGATCCAAGCAGAGTAAGGTAACCAGGGAGGCACAGAATAGAGAGGGTGCATAATAGGCAAAAACAGATCAGTATAACCAACAAAGAGAGGAGACAGAAGAGCCCTTAAATACCTTCCAGGAGAAGTAAGAACAAAGGCAATAGGAGGAAGAAACCGAAGACCAGATAGGAAGGTAGAGCTGTCAATAACCCAGGAGCAAGGAGCCAGGTTAACCCATGGAGTGCTGGAAGATTCCTGGCCCAGGCGTCGGCCAGGAATCAATCAAGATAGCAGGGAGAAAACCCAGTTCACACTAGTAAACACAAATGAGACACTATGTCAGAAACCATGGCTTACGTCGCCTCGGCCGCGGCCGGTGACCAGAACTCAAACCAGGGGTTCATTCTGGCATGATCCTGACAGGTGCACTTCTGTGATGCAGCTACAAGTATATACACTATATTTTAGGATTCTGTTATTGATACATAAGTTAATAGACATGCATACAAGCTGGCAGGATTAAACCTTTATTAAACCAATGGTAAACACTCTATTTTTCCCATAGTAAATGGCTCCACTAAGACACACACCTGACGCCCCAGGTCAGGTATTGTAGTTTATAATTAACAACTTACTTATTCTTGTATCTAGTTGTTTTCATCAAATTTTTGGTACGTTTTTGTTATTACTTATTTGATTTTCAAATAAAAGATTGTTGATTTATGCTGTGTGGCATTTAGTCCTCTTAATTTTTTTCTTTTTTGGTTTCATATCAAATAGAGTAGCACAAACCACCTGACAGGTTCCCTTTAAGTATTTTAGCTCTCCTCTGTATGGATACTGTTTTATGCATGAAATAAAAATTTAATGCAATGGGGAAAATGAAGATGTGTGGAGGTTTTTTTTCAAGCATTGGCTCCACCGAGGATTTCTTCAGAAGTTAAAAAAGCTGAAAATTATCATTCAATTTTTTAGATTAATGCTAGATTTCAATTTCTTTCACAGTTCCACTGAACTGCCATGTGAAGCATACATTGCAGACTGTCAGCGACAACTCAATGATTTTTCATATTGGAAAAATCTTAAGAGCCACATTGACTTATTTAGTAAAATGTAAATTAGCTGGGTCAATATCATACTGACTCCCTGTGGATTTTCGTTCTTTGATATTGTATTATCACAGCAGGCTCCATCCAGCACTCCCAAGAAACATTACATCATTCTAGCTCTACCTATATTTCATTGAAGGGATTGTTACGGCTAAATATTTGCATTTCCTGTTTGAAAAACAAAAGGCATTTTAACATTACATGTCGTGTATATTGATCGGTTCTATGTCAATACTTATACTAGACTGCAGATGAAAATAATAATGAAAAAAATTTCTTTCATGCTGCCTTACAACATTACTGAAGAATATAAACATTCATGAAGGCAGATAGTTTTACTACATCAGCAACTTATTGTGACTACAGAATTTATAGAATGTATGCACAATGTTATTCTGACTACATTGTTGTATGCAACATGAAATAACACATGGTTATTTTCAAAAACAGATTACAACAAACAAAGGTGGTTTAATAGGACCTTTTCTTACTACTGGGTGTCAAGATCTGGCACCAATGACAGGAGGTGGATCCACTGGTCACCAAGAATGGTTGACGTAACTTATGCTGAGAAACGGCGTCTAAAGGGCCCCTGGTCTTCACTGGAGCATGCTGCAAGGATGGCCGGACCTTGCTGTTGGTACTCGAGGTGACAGCCAATGAGCTGGGCAATGTGGTACAGGAGGATGAGGCAGAAACATAGTTAGGGCAGGCAGGAGACACGGCAGAGTCAGGGACATTTGGCAACAGTAAGGCAAATCAGGTAAATGCATAGGAGTGGACGAACACAAAGGAATGACATAACTGGACAAGAAATGCAGCGGAAGGTGTCCTTAAAAGCTTCATGGGCAGAGATGATTAGCTGGGAAAAGTTGCATTGATGCGCACTGGCCCTTTAAAGTGTGTGCGTGCCCTAATGGCCAGAATACGAGACACAGTAGAAGCAGCAGCAGTAGAGAAGGAAGAGGAGAAGCGGGTGCAGCTGCGACCCTCAGATCGGACCATGGTGTGCAGAGCTACACTGGACCTGAAGATTTAGGCCAGATTTATATCTGTGTCAGAGGTTCTGTTGTCTGTGTTTTAATAGTGTTTTTCCACACTGCCGATCATGTGATCGTGATGGAAAAAATGTATATAAAAAAATGCATACAAAAGTCATATAACAATACACACTCTTTTGCAAAAAAATGCAACAAAATTTTTAAAATTAGTTAAACATAACCACTGCCACCCAATAGTCATCGACTTTCAGGTTTTCAAATTTTTCAGGTTGCGGTCATGGTAACTTGTCTGATACAATGTGACCACATGCACTTTCATTAGCTGAAATAGAGGAATATTTCCATAACACACTCACAAAAAGTTAGATACTTGGCTTTTTGTTGAAATTTCAGAATAAACATAATTTCTTGAATTTTTTTTAAATGCACGAAATGAAACCATCTCTTAACTTTAGAATGCACATGTCCAAATGTTCAATGTTTCAGTACTTTTTGCACAAGTTCCTGATCTTTTAGGAGCTTAATGGCAAAATTCCCAACAGGTGTTTGATCCCTGCATCGCCCAATAAATTTATGGGATCAATATGAATTGGGATTTAAACAGTCCTCCTCCTTATGCTGTTCACATTTTGACATCATGAGACCAAGACAACACCTTACAATTGGTCAACACTATCTTGCCATTGTGAAGCTTCAATCAGGAGTCACAAAAGGCAAAGAAGTGATGTCCTGTGGCTCCATCATACACTGATGACTGCTTTATTGTCACACAACTCCAGGCACGTATAAGGGAGGGGATAGATACCCAAGTGTCATATCAGATCAGTCGTAATAATTTACATCAGGGTGTTCTGTGTGCTATATGACCGGCATACGACCGCTACTTGACCACACCAACAGACACAGGCATCATCATCTTGCAAGGGCCAGGGAGCATTTAGGCAGGATGAGGGACCAGTGGTCCTCAGTGCTGTTCAGAGGTGAAAGTGGATTCACTCTGAGCAGAAATTATGCCTGTCAATGATTGTGAAGACATAAGGGAGAGCGCTATGCATCAGCCATAGACGAGCCCTAGGTGGTGGTGGTGGTGTAACAATGTGGGCTACACTTTGTGAATGGTACAGTGACAAGCATCTACTACTTAAATAACATAATTAATCCAGTCATTGGGCCTCTGCATGAACAACACAGGGATAATTTCATTTTCATGAGCGACAATAGGAGACTGGAGTACCTCAAATTGAGTGTCCGGCACTTTCTCCAGACCTGAACCCCCTAGAAAACCTGTGGGATCAGCTGAGTCGTCGTGTAGAAGTTTGTAACTGTGTACCCCTGAACCTCAATGACCTGAGGGGTGTCCTTCAAGAAGAGCGGGATACCAGGCTTCAGCAGTCAATTACTCAACTTGTGACCAGCATGAGATATCGTTGTCAAGCTGTATTTGATGCTCAAGTCCACATGACAATATTGAGACATTAACATTTTTGTTGGTGTATACCATCCACTTACTTTTTCATTAAATTGTTTGAGTTGAGAAAATCAACATTATGTGCTATGACATAAATGGCCTACTTTCAGGATAAAATATCACTGTAGCGTAAAATCTTTATGTTTTACATAAATTACACTCGAAAGCCAAATATCCAAACTTTTTTTGAGTAGTGTTTATCACACAAAGTCACTGTCCAACTCTAGACATAGGGCGACATGTAGGTACGGGGCTGCACCAGTATTCTGGTGTCCTTTCAGCCCCAAAACTGTCGCTGCCCTATTCTCTAGATGTATGAGCAGGCGCACTCCAAAACTAGGCCCATTATCGGGCGCATGCGGCATTATGCAATGCGGCCCAGATGTGGAGGCTTGTCGCACCACAAATGTATGATTTTTCACATTTTTGACTGGAAGACGGCAAAACTAGGTGCATTACTGCTGGAACAGCCAGACCAAGTTAAAAGGGGTTTACCTGAGCCTGAGCAGTGGAACTACAATGCTCCAAATCTATGACCCGCAGTAGAACAGGTTCATACATGCTGGTGCATTCTACACTACTTTAAAGCTATTTAGATCTGTTCTCTTTGCACATGTCACCCATATCGTCTATTTCCTTATTGTTTCTAAGGCTTTGTCTCCACTGCACAGGATTACGATCGTTTCTTCGGCGCTTTTAGTTTTTTAAAAGTGCTGAAGATATGATCGTTCCTGCAGCCCCATAGGCGGCAATAGAAAAGACAAGCTGTAGTCTCCACAGCTCGTCTTTCTTCCGCTCGTCTTCTGGCGCCCGTGTATTATACAACATGTTGTATAGTATGCCGGCGCTTTTAGTTTTCTTGGCGTCTTCCCATACAATACAATTGCATGGGTGACGGCAAAAAAATGAAAAAACGCCCGGGGGGGGGTTTAAATTTTTCATACAAACCCGTGAAAAAAAAAACGTGGCCCCCGGCAAGGGAAAAAAAAAGGGGCGGGTTTTGGGGGGCCGTTTTTTTGTCTGTTGCAGTGTAGAAAATAGCCTAAAAGAAATGGAGTTAAGAGAGAATTTTGGGACATCTGAAAATTTTCTGACTTAGCAAATCCCTTGTTTTTTCCCTGTAAAAAAAACAATTCTGAAGCATTTTGGGCCCTTTTAGCTCTGTTTTTGTGCTGTTCCTCTTTTTATTCCATCTAAAATAAAATTATTTGAATCATCAGACTATCAGTCAAATTTTTGCAGGAAGGCACCCTTTGAAAGCTAATTATATATATATATATATATATTTTAATATAAAATTATATTATATATATTTTCAAAATATATTATATATAATATTAAAATTTTTAAAATATATGATTCAGTAAAAAACACTTTCAAAAGGAACAGGAGAAAAAACAGCACAAAAAAAGATTTTTTAGGAAAGAAGTGCTCCAAAAATTTCAAAAATTTCACAGGGATCACAAATATTTACTAAAACAGACTAAAAAAATAGTTGCCACGGGCCCCCTTTTAAATTTCACCAGGGTTTTGAAAAATGGGCTCTTTTTTTTTTTTTTCTTTTTCTCTTTCAAAGCCATAACTTTTTTATTTTTTCACCTACATAGACATATGAAAAGGTTTTAAATTTTTGGGGGACAAGATGTAAATTTTTAAAGTAAAGGGAAAAAGAAAAGAGGTTTGGGGGGCGGCCACAATAGTGTAAAACTGTATACAGAAAAAAAAAAATATTCTTTCTGATACAGGGGTCCCCCTTGCCCTTTTTTTTTGCTTAGGACCGAGGCACAACACTCTAGAAAGCTTGCAGGGCTGTTGTATCCGTCACTGCATTTTTAATAATAAAGATAATAAAAGGTTGTTTTTTTAAAATCTTTTGAGAATCGGGAAAATCCTTTCTAAGTACGCCGGGTCCAAGCTCTCCCCTTTTGAGGTGTATATTTGCTATATTTCACTAATTTCTAATAGTGCTATTCATATTACCATAGCATATACTGGGAAAAAACCCCAAATAAATTCTAATTTGGGGGAAAATGTTTAAAAAAACCCTACTTTTCCCATTTCACAGGAGTTTTTTTTTTTTATGGGAATTTTAAACTTTGGTAAAAAAATTTTGGGTTTTTCTGAAATTTTAACAAAAAATGTAGGGTTTCGTTATGTTTTGGCCATAAAAAAAATTTCAAGCATTTTTTATTTTTGAAATTTTTCGCGGCCCCCATTTTCTAAAATTTAAAAACTTTTTTGTAAAATAAAATTTTACGGACTTGAGTGAAGGTGTATTTTTAGGGGGCTGAAGTGTACTTTTTTATTGCTAGCAGTTTGGAATGCATGCAATGTGTTTGATTAAATTTATTCCATTTTTTATGGGACGTGAAATGACAAAAAAAACGCAATTTTGGCGTTTGGATTTTTTTTCTTCTACGGTGTTCAGCGTACGGGATAAATTATGTTAAAATATAATAATAGGTCAGACTTTTTCGAATGTGGCAATAACAAATATGTGTAACTATTTTATTATTTTACTTTTTTATTTGTAAAAAGGCAAAGGGGGATTTGAACTTTTAATATATATATATTTTTTTACACTTTAGAACATTTTTTTTTTCACTTTAACTTTGAATCCTCCTAGCGTGCTTCACTACTAGGGGGCATGATCATTTATATAGCCTAATGCATTGTATACATAAAACATTAGGGTATACGAAGATGGCGGTTATCAAAACAGAAAACATGGCAGCGATGGAAGCCATCACACGGCTTCCAGCTGCCATGTTAAGCAATCTGGGCCCGCAATTTCCCCACGGGCACCCCAATAGAAGTGAAGAACGGTACGCCGTGGTCATGTATGCTGTGGTGTCTAAATGGTTAAACAGCGCGGGAGGGCAATTAGCAGCTAACACCCCGTGGCTATATTGCGGGATCGCGCTGCAATCCCACTACACAGAAAAAACACCGAAAAAATGGGACACTAATAACTCAAAAAACACAGAAACAAGGCAATACTCACAGCTCAAAGGCTGGACTGAAAACTGAACCCAATAAAGAGGCAACACTGGTCCCTATGCTACTTGGGAAAGATAAACAGGTGCAGCTGATTGCTGGGAAGTAGCTCACACACCCCACCACTAGGAGAACAATTCAACTGCACATTAAACTGATACTTGTTCACACAGTATGCAAAGTGCTGGGCAGTCCGCCTAATCGAATAGTTGTGGCGTAATAGGCTGTAAGCCAATATGTTGTACCACATGTATCTGCATTAATGGCCCCCTTTTGTATCGCCTTATCTATATGCAATTATAATATCAGCAACCATCCCCCTCATATATTGAAGGTGTGTGAGTGGTTGTCTTATTGGTATTTTTGCATTTGTGCAATTTTCCCCCGGCATTAAAACTGTTTGGGTTTTCTGCATACTGTGTGAACAGATATCAATTTAATGTGCAGTCAAATTGTTCCCCTAGTGGTAGAGTGTGTGAGCTACTGCTCAGCAATCAGCTGCACCTGTTTGTCTTTCCCAAGTAGCGTAAGGGCCAGTGTTGCCTCTTTACTGGGTTCAGTTTTCAGTCCAGCCGTTGAGCTGTGAGTATAGCCTTGTTTCTTTGTTTTTTGAATCCCACTTCACAGCCCCTTACCGGTACTTGGACGTACACATACGTCCAGCTGGGTTAAGGATTTAAAGGGCCTGACTTAATATGCTGTTTCACAAAGCCCTTGCCAGCTTCAGGCTTCCACTTCCCCAAAGGGTTCGGCTGGGGGGCGTCTACGCATGTGACAACGTTTAAAGCTCTTTATCGCAGATTCTGTTACAGTGACATAAGTGCAAGAGGTTTGTAAACTATAGTGCACAAGGCTACAGGGCTCTAAATTTTTTTTTTTAAATTTTTTTTTTTTTTTTTTTTTTTTTTAAAAAAATTTTTTAAATAACAAAAAATTTTTCAAAAAAAAAAAAAAAAAACAAATAAAAGCCCTTTTAAATTTAAATTAAACAAGAATGCCCCTTTTAAGTATTGTACTAGAAAATACCAGGGGCAAACATAAACATAGTCTATAGATGGGTATGTATGTAATGCTTTAGTAAGGACAATGACATACAAACTGGAAAAGATTAGACTGCAATGGCACTGTGATGACAACATCTCGATAGGCTCATATTTGCTATTGGGCCCTGGAGTCACATGTAGTCTGTGCAGTCATATACAGTAGCTATAGGGTGGGCTTTAAGAATCATCTTTACTGTTGGGCACCAAGAATCAATTCCAAGGGTGAGCACCAGGCACTCCAGTATGAAACTGTAAAAGAATATCCCTTTAATTGATATTTTGGTTTATATTCCATATACTCACCACAATAGGTCTATACGTAGGTCTATGCAATTGTTTAACAAAATATGTAAATTTGCTATATTATTCACATTTTATAGCATTTAGGATATATATCAATGCTTCATATAGTACTTCTCATACAGTTTTGCACTTACTGGCTAATAGGTTTGTACGTTTGTGTGGCTCATGCAATGAATTTCAAGCAATTTTGTAATGCAAAATCAATAAAAGAAAGAAAGAAACTAAAAAGTAACTTTTACTAAATACCTTTAGAAAAAAAACAGATTAATAGTGATATAAAGTTTAGGTTTACAATTAGGTTTTCTTTTACACACAGTACAGAGCATGGTGCGTAAATTGATATCCACTCTTCAATGGATTCACTGCATCCAAATTGGGGAAAAAGATGGTCCAATGATACCCTAATAAGACCCTGTTGTGTCATATGTAGCCAGTTAGGTTGTCCCCAACCTACATAGGATGTTCCTGTGATGTCCTAGTTAGTATAGGACCAAAGTCATACAGAGGTAGGCAACAAGAGACATAGCAAGACAGATCTAGGAAAAATAGCCTGTCTGTTCACAACGCTTTTCTCCATATAAAAGGTGTTATTAAAGGTTCTTCAGGGAGCCATATCAATCAAAGGTATTAGATAAAGTGCCCAATTATGCCACTACAGAGTATTCGCATATCCACCAGAGGACCAAAGATACTTAAAGGGGTTGTCTCGCTACAATGATTGGGTTTTAATTAAAAGATCTTGAAAAAAACAAGCAGTTTTGCAATATATGTTCATTACAAATGCCCTACCGAGTTTGAGTTATCCTCTGTTAGTAGTAGTGCATCAGTTCCTGAAATCCCTATAGCAGCTGACCTGTTGATCTTTATCTCACTGGCTGTCAGGGCTGGTGACTCATCAGTTTCTGAATACAAGTCTGAGCACAGAGCCCCTCCCACACAGTATGCTTCTGTAGTGGAGGGAGGGGGAGAGCCTGCTTCTTGTGTCTGTGTAGCTGGATTAACCCTGTTGTGCCTGCTTTCCTCCTGCTCTCTACACAGATTGAGGAAAGCAGAGGTGGGGCTAAATCTGTATCAGTAGATGTGACAGCAGTGAAGTGTGTTACTATAATCATGATGTGTCTGGGGAGCTGTGACTAACTAATAGAACAGACCAGGGGGCATGTGAACGGTTCATGCTCTGCTGTTTAGTGACACATTGTGATTATAGTCACTCCTCACAGCTGCCCTGTGTCTGTTCTGACAGGTTTGTTTTTGTTTCTTGAAAAGTGGAGATTTGTATGCTAAGCATGGGGTTATAGAAACACTTGCAATCCCCTTGCTCTCTATTACATACACACTTCACAGACCTCTCCCACCCTAGATCAGCCCTCTCCCTGCTGTCCCTCTGTGGAGCTGACAATGCAGCTATCTAGCAGGCCTGCAGCAACCTAGGCAGGCACACAAAATTGGTTAACCCTGGCAGCAAACCCCCTCGCTCTCCCCCTGCTGTATAGAAGTTATGGAGGAGAGCTTTCTGTGTGCTGAGGGGAGGGGGGAAGAGTCAGGAGAAGATGCAGACAAGAAGCACGCCCCTAAATTCAAAAATCCTTTGCTGCCAGAAGCATCGAAGTAGGCTGAAAGCTTGTAATGAGACAACTCCTTTAAGCAATGCAAAAAAAAAAATGCGCATGCACATGTCCAGAAATGCTGGTGGTATTGGACACTGCAAATAAATAAAGATGTTATGATTCTAGATGGTTACATGGGATATCTGTGGAAGGTTTTTAACATCCTTATCCACAACTTATCTTTATTTATTTATTTGCAGTGTTTAATAGCACAAGCCTTTTTGGACATATTCATACACATTTTTTTCATTTTAATTTTTTTTTGCATTACTTAAGTATCTTTCGTCCTCTGTTAGATATATGTATACTCTGTATTGGCATTACTGGGCATTTTATCTTACACCTTTGATTGATATGGACCCTGAGGAACCGTTAGTAATAGCTTATATATGGGGAACAGACAGGCTTTTTTTCCTACACCTGTCTTGCTATATATCTCTTTTTGCCTACCTCTGTATCATTTTGGGATAGCCTCTGTAGATTGGAAACGCCATTTTCGGGGGCAACAAACCCACTGCTTAGACAGGACACAACAGGATCTTATTAGGGTGTTATTGGATCATCTCCTTTCCTAATTTGAACGCGGTGGATCTATTGAGTGGATATCAAACTACACACCATCCTCTGGGTACTGTAAGTAAAAGAAAACCTACTAATTGTTTTGGTGGTCTCTATATACCCTAAAGTGACTGCCATTATCTTCCACAGATTACTTTGTGGTTACTATGTATATCAAAATTTTATATCACGATTGATCTGTTTTTTTCTAAAGGTATTTAGTAAAAGTTACGTTTTAGTTTCTTTCAGTGATATGATTTTGTGTTGACGAGACTAAATAATGATTTTTTGTCAGATTTTTAATATGTTTTGAAGGCTAATAAACATTTTTAAATTGTAAATGTATTATTTTAAATATGTAATTATTAATAAGGAGGCATATTTTTATTAAGGGAGTCGCAAACAGCTTCAGCTTCACACTTCCTGATCAGGCTGTGGGTAGTTCTATAACATTGATTAGCATATCAGCTCTGCTATTCCTAGCTCATCATGTTACAGTGAGGTGACTGCAGGAGATTTAATCTGTAAAGTAAACTCCTAGAAGTGAAAACAAGTGCTTTTCAAAGTTACTTTTAATTTTCTAGTATTCTAATCTTGTTAGAGATAAAGTTTTTGCTCCTCCGCTATGTACGACCATGATGACATCACTCTCTGCTTCTCTGACTAATCAGAAAGGGAGAAATGGACGGTAACCTACAGACACTTGTGTGCACTCACAGCAAGTGAAATCTTTCTTATCTCCGGACTAAGCCAATATCAAAAGAGCAATGTATTTGGAATATGTCTTAATTCACCTTTCCCTACATGTTGAAAATTAATCCTTGTAGTGAGAAAACCCCTTTAAGTTATAATTATTGGCCTGTAGGAGACCAATAAAAACCTTCTCAGATCTGTGCAGAGTTGGAGAGACACATCAGCAGTGCTCATTCTGCCCTGTGCCATTTGCCACATGTTTTTTATGTATACTTAATAAAGAAGATCGGTTTTTAATTTTACAAGGATTGCTGGATTTTTTTATCGGTTTTCCACAGGTTTCCACGTGCCTAGTGGATCCATGCAACTTTGGATTACAGGAGTGGTGAGCTGGCTATTTGTCCTGCAGAACATGAACAGTGTTAGAGAGACAGGAAAGAAAGTAAGTCTGGGACCGCTGAGAAATTAGGCTTGGCTAACAGCAAGGGAGTTTGCGATCCCCTAAGGACAACTTCAAAAATTGAGCATGATGCAGGCAGTCAAGCCATCTAGACCCATGCCACCTCAAAACATGCTGGGTCTGTAAGATAGCTAATCCTTAGAGAAAAAGTTGTTGAATGTTTGCTCAAAGAAGCCTTTTAAAAGTAATATAGCAATGGTTATACTTAATTTTTTTCTCTTTCATATTGCTTGTAACAGTAACGAGTTGAACATTGTTGCACTTTTGATTCCAGGTAGCTAATCCAACGTATCTAAACTTGGGAGAGTTGCATGCTGAGCGATCTGTCAGAATTTTCAGCCTGCAGTCCCTGACAGAAGTTCTGTCGCTCATCCATGTTGTGGAAACCAAAGCTTATAACCTGACTTAAAATTCATCCATTGGTTTTAGAAATGACTCATATGAAAGCTGAAACCCTCCCTAATGAGGTTTTGGTAACGAATATAAATTTGCTTCACTTAATCTTCTTTGCCTTGAGGAACTTTGATATAGAAATGGATGTATGAGATGGAGCACCATCCTGTGCAAAATTTGACCCCTTTTATGATAGGGAATGTAAGAGCTAGCTAATACTTCTTGATATTTTAGGCTATTGATATTGCCTTCCACCTTGCAAATGTTTCACACACCTCCATACTGAATGTAACCCCAAACCATGATCTTTCCACCACCAAACTTAAACTGATTTTGCTGGGTTGTATCTTTTGATCCACGGGCTCCCAGTAGGGTGTCATGCAGTAATTGCAACTGTGGTGTACTTCACTGAATATTCTTCTGAGAATCCACCTTCTGCCACTTTTCCAGCATCCATCTGTTTATAAGGACTCCACAGGGCCTTGCAAATTCCACACGGTTTTTTATTGCCTTTTGTAAAGTGCTGGCATTCTGGACACACGAGTGCATTATCCGACCATGCAGGCCCAATACTCTGTAGACAGAATCCTACAAACTGTTCTACGTTGACACAGGGTGACGCTCTGCCAGTGACCAGGCTGTTTGGATCGCTGTGTGCTGAAGTGATGGATAAGAGGTGGCTGGCTTCTTGACTTTTTCGTAACCAACAAAACTTTCCCCCAGAAGCAATTGCCCTTGTGAGTCTGCCGGACCCTGGGCACTTCGGTCTCAAAACACATCTCACAGTCTCTCTTCAATATCTTTTCTCTTAATTCACATTGCGCACTTGACACAGCAGACACATTAACGGCTGTCTGGGTCGCGCCTTTTTCAGTGAATCCTGGTCTTCAATCCTCTTGATAATCACAGGCTTTTCCGCAGGGACTGGATTATTTGGCATGTTGTCCAGAGGTCACAATTTGCCTGCGTCAAGTTGAAGGTCTGGGTTCTGGAGTTTCTTTGTATACACAACCCACTAATTAATCCAATCAATTAGTGCAGCCACATAGGTGACGACTAGAGCAACTAGGATTGGATCTATCTATGGCATTTAATGACAAGGTGACAAATCACTTTTAGTCTTCTCCAACAATCTGACCTTTCTGTTTTCTTACACAACTGAATCAATTTTTCAGACAACCGAAACTAACACAATTTTATATTTCGTAACGCAACCTCGTTTGGAGGGTTTCAGCTTTTCATCTATCATTTCTAAAACCAATGGTCTGAATTATCTAAGTCAGATTATAAGCTTGCGTTTCCAACAACATGATAAAACGACAAAACTTGCTGTGCCAGGCACTGTATGCTGATGCACGTCTCTAAATACACTATTGTGGTGGCAACTTTCTGACTTGGATTGCAGTAGCTTCATGACCTAGAAGATGATGCTATTCTTTGAGGCCTCACTGGGGAAACGCCAAAACTTCAAACAACCCATTTTTGCATTTGTTCTTTAGTTGGACTTCCCACCAAATGTTATTTGACTTCGCCAGAAAAAACCATATAACATAAAGAAGCGTGTGGGGTTTACCATTGTGTACCATATTCACCAACTTCATTATAATGGCTGGTTTTTTTCATTATTGGGATTCTATTTGTATTAGTTTGCAGCAACGACCTCTCTGGTAGATTCTCCGCATGTTTTCTGCGCACACTAGAGGGTTTGCAAGAACCAGATACCTTGTCATAGCACACTGCCAACAAAGAGGAACCTGCGCCTTGGGGGTAGGAGCCAGCCCAGTATGTGTTAGTCTGCAGCCGCAGTAAGCAGTTGGCGAGCCAGTGTGACATGGAGTGCATTCTTGAGGCTTTTCTGTTCAGCGCTTAACCTCTTATCCAGGTGTGTAGATCAATGTGTTGGGATTAGAGTATCTTACTATCCGTGTTCCATGCTCTTGGCATTTTGGGCAGTCTCTGGAGGGCTATAAAAGTCCTCAGTACCATAGGTTAGTAATTGGAGCATTGGTCTCTAGCTTCGAGCATGAGGAGCAGCTCAGTAGAGCTGAACAAGACTGGCTTCGTAGCTCAAGAGGCTTGGACACAGAAGCCGAGTGACTAAGTCTGGAGATATTTGGTGAGGAGACTCACGGTGGGAGTGTGAGCTTGGAACTTAGACATTCCAAGAACCACATTAGAGAGGGCCTTTTTAAGGGCCTACATTAGTAGATGGACTAATTTTCTAAAAAATTCAGGTTGGGTCGCTTCGCACAGAATTTCTCCGACAAAAATAAATTTCCGAGCATTCCGACTTGCCTTCGGAGACAAATCGTTGTTGAGAAAACACAGCTATTTCAGGGCTGCACCAGACATGCCTACAGGTGCTGTAGAATGTTGTGCCCATGCTTAAAATATGCAGCGGGAGCTTGTTTGCGTCCCCTTCTCATGCGAGCGAATGTTTGTACATTTATTATGACCACCAGCATACTAGAGCTGCCCAGCTCTTAGAATCCAGCTGCAATAAAAAATTACACCTTGAGGCATATAAAAGAGGGCAAAACTGACTCAAAAAAACTGAGAGTGGTGAATGTAGCACGACACTGAAAAAGTCAATGGTCAGTAGCGACTAGCATGGAACGAATATAACAAACGCTTGCAGGAGCTCAGGTGGCTCCGCTCATCCCTACTACATGAGTGTGGAGGGTGACTGCGCGAGAGCAGCCAACACAGCAGCGTGAGGGTCCAATCTGAGTTGGCACAATTACATTTCTGGAGGTAGGGACATCAATAACAGGAGAACCAGCCACAGAATGGAGAGCGCGCGCGCGAATGAGACACCAGTGTCGCAATGGGAGCGCGCGGCTAGGCAGTGCAGTCTCACAGTCATCGCAGTCAGCATTCTAGAGGTCATCCAGTACGGCACAACTTGTAACTCGACAGAGTGTGTCATGTCAGCGTAGGCAGAAAGCCATCATCAGCAGTGCTTGAGGTCAGACAGTGGCACACTCACACAGTGTTAGGTCCCCGCAGCAGACATATCATACGACAGGTACCATATTAACAGTGGCACTTAGACATTGTAAACCCCACAATTTTTCTTTTTTTTTGAGTTTTATCTCAGTAGAGCGATGGCAAGAACCAGTCACAGGTAACGTCGAACCACAGAGAGTGCATCAATGATAACAGAAAGTGGAAAAGGTGGACGGACGGCAGCAGCTCTAGAGTCCGAACACTGTTCACCACAATAGACAGATCTGCGGGAGGACTGAGACAACTATAAACAGAGTAGGATACACAACAAAGTGGCACAATGGAATCTACAGTGCTATGATATAGATCCGAGCAGCAGACATCATAAAGAGGGTCAACATGGCGCAGTGGCGCGCAATGACACACATTCTACGGAGGCGTGGCAAAAACAGGAGTAGGCGCGCCACAGAGTGGCACACCAACCCATGTTTGTAGGTTCACAGGCAGCGAGACCATAGCAGCACATGAGAGGTCAGACACAGCTGCACAATGACAGTGTGTGTTCTAGCGTCACGGCCAGCAGCTACAGCATGCAGCATGTGAGGTCAGACGTGGCACCACGTGACACAATGTTGGCGTGTAGGTCCGGCAGCTAGGCAGCATGAGGTCTCAAGTAACACAAGTATGAGGCCACTCTCTGACCATTCTGGAGGCATGGCACAAACAGTAGTTCAGGTAGCCACAATAGAATTGGACACAATGCGACAGAGGTGGAGTTGTGACGGCACAGGCAGCAACATGCACTAGCCATGAGGGTCAGAGAGTGGCAAATATTGACTCTCAGGTCTATGTGAGGAGAGACATTTGCTCTCTCCCGGCTCCAAGCAACAGACAACAGCACACTATGAGGTCATAAAGTGGACACAATGCCAACAGTGTGGAGGTGGGTGGCAAATACCAGCTCTTCCCACGGTAAGAGAGCGTGGACTAGGTGTCTGAAGATTGCGCGTGATAGGATAACAAACTGTCCAGCACATGACATTGGTAGTTGGTGCACAATCACAGACAGGCGTGACACGAGCACGGCACACACAAGAATATTGGCTGAACGGCAGGTATATTGAGAAACATATCGCGAAACCAAGACTATATTTCTTCCACAGTTTGAGTTTGAGGCGTCATTGCTGATTGATACGGGGGGATGTGACTTCTCTAATGACCAAGCCTACATGGCATATGTGTTTGGAAGAACCGCCGAGCCCACGCCCTCTTCATTCTGACAAAGGTCATCGTTCCTCATGTTCCCGACTGGACAAGTGGGTTCCTCCATAGAGTAGTGGATTAATCTCCTTCTGAGTCGTTGGGCGTCCCGCTTGCTATTCGATAAGAACAACACCAGCTCCCCGACCCTTATATTACTAACATACACACTAACATGTGCCATATAGTATATATATATAGTCAAGGATACTCAGATTATCCACACTTTCTCAAACTCGGCTGTTGAGTCCCTGACAACTATCCTACAGTTGGCCTGCTCACAAAATCACGTCAACCCGCTGCAGTATATATAATTCTTCTTCTACATCCTATAGGGGCTGTACAGTCAGGATAGACTCGATACCAATAGTAGTGACTCAACTACTCATAATTCCTGTTACGGTCTATTCACATGTGGAGTCTACTTAAACTACAAAACTTCATTGAGAGATGCGAGCACAAAGCCCATCCCCTATACTAATATGCATATCACGCGTCAGCAATGATTAGAGTGCCAGCTAAGTACTCGAGAACAGTGAGACTACAAATCGCAAAAATCGCCCTTTCACTATGTAAAACAACACTAGAGCGCTTACAAACGTCGAACAGATCTACCTTTGTGCGCGAGTACTCACAATCTCCTTGTGATGAGAGAGCGGCTATCGACATGACACCGCTAGAGTCGTACGCACGTTGGTATCTTTATTTCTCATCCGCGGTTTTATTATCAATAGAGAGATGAGTTTTACATTATTCTACATAATACACCCTCTACGTAATCGTACGCCACAACACACACACACTTACACTGTCTAGCAAACGACAGGCACAATCTGTTCATACATTGGAGCGCGGACGCGATACTGATGACATACAACACACATACCTCCACCACTCTGTTGAACGAGGAATCGCAACGCGCTCTACTATCGTATGAGTCCTTGAGCGTGGCCGATACGTCTAGCGCGCGTATTTGATCCAAGATCGTACATTAGGGGTGCACTTCTAATCACTGTATATAAAAATATACTGGTAGGCACATTAGCCTATTTATATCCTCAGCTCGCATCCCACTACACCTGACACTCTCCGCTAAACGTCACCGTGAGCAACTTCTCATTTTTCTATATGAGACGCACGCGTTATACGCCGCACCGGTCTTATACCTACTAGTGTCCTAGCACCTTCCTTCTAGACATGGGCGAGCGCAGTGAAATACTCGCGTGTACGCCTATATCGTGTGGCAGGCGCCGGAGAGTCGCAAAAACCACCCATGCGCGCTGCTCCTCACCGGCCGAGCGAGTGAGTGTCATCACATGTTCGTGCATGTTACCACAGCGACTGACAGCAGGTGCGATACTCGGCGCGCATTGACTTTCTGCAAGGAGCCAATTATGTTTGGCAGAGGTGGCACCATCAATCACGAGATGGCTATACGAACATTGATGAACTCCACAACGACACACATACACGATATATGAGCCAATAAAAAGGAGGAGACAATACCATAAGTTTGTAAACATATGACAACATCATAGACAACTAATGTAATCACATAGATAGAGCCTATCGGAGTTCACTATACAGTTAGTACTACTAACTCAGAAAGAGTCCAGTGTGGATCTTTATAAAGACTTCAAGATAATTAGTACCACAGTGTAATAGAGTGAGTGACACAAAACAAGAAGCACCTGCTCTCTTGAGAAAAATATCATCAAAACTCAAACGTTATGCACACATAGTATTTGAGAAACGGGTATTATTCCTCAGAAGGTCAACACACAGCGAGATTCGGTTTCTAATACTCTAGTATGGTGTGATTTGGTTCTCTGTTGATTTTTTTCATGCGTCATCTTCTTTTCTTGTTCTCTTCATCCTTTGTGGTATTCAGATATCTAGTTGAGTGTATATATGAGAGGCAGATTGTAACAGTTGTGATGTGACTTATAGAGACACTGAGTGATACAAGGCATAGTTAGATTCTTGTGTAGTGAGCAGAGAGTCGGTGTTTCATGAGGGAGTGTACTGATGCACAAATTAATTGATGAGAATGGGATTCAAAGTGGATGATTATATATTACATGCTATCTCTATATTCTGTTATGATGAGCTCGTAGTCAATGCGCGATGAGCGTTTAACTCGATTTCTTGTTAGTCTGGGATTGGAGCATTAGAAACGTCACATGTTAAGTACACTTGATCTGTGGTGTGTATACTCTATCTGCTTATCTGTGATGAATGTTTAGGTTGTGAGAGAGGAACACACACAGGTAGTCTGTAGGCGGTGGATCTACACAAGGGTGGATTAGAGGTTTGTAGTGTACTTTATCGTGAGATAGTAAGTGTGGATGGTGTTCTCGATGAATTACACTTAAGTCTGTTATCTCATATCAGGGGTGGTGCATAGGGACTAGGGGACATGAGGTGTTTGGTGGTGCGTACAGATGATGTGTATGAGTAACACACATATGAGGTATAACACATCTATACGTTGTGTCTCTTGTCTCTTTTTGTGACAATCAGCAATTGGGAGTCAGTGGGCAAACACAATTTTTGGTAGGAAGCGATTGTGACAGGTATATTTGAGGTAGTGAGGATAGAGATGTGCGATTGTGGACGTGTGTGCGGTGTGCACTTTCTCTGAATTTGACGTTGAGATGAGAGTGATTTGATGTATGTTGTGACATTCA
The DNA here is from genome assembly GCA_025379985.1 of Phyllomedusa bahiana. Taxonomy (NCBI): domain Eukaryota; kingdom Metazoa; phylum Chordata; class Amphibia; order Anura; family Hylidae; genus Phyllomedusa; species Phyllomedusa bahiana. Next base: position 18,621 of record JAODAL010029293.1, read on the forward strand.
TATAGTCTGGCATATGATGTGAGAGAGCATCAGGATACGTATGTAGTTCTTCAACTAGGATTGAGTATGTCTAACTAGTTCTAGATCTCAGAAGAAAGTGGTGAGAGGGTGTGTGGAGGCACAGTGTGGGGTGTGTATCACACATTTTACGGAGTGTGTGAGTGAGGGAGTGACATGAGAGTGATGGGTTGGTAGGAGGTAGGGAGTTACATGTATTTATATGTTAGGATGAGAGTCATGTACTGTAGGATCTAAGTTTACGAGCACGGTTAGTTGGTGGGATTGTACGTTGTGAGTTGTGTGCAGTTCTACAAGGGGTAAGAGAGTGAAACGGAGTATTGGAACCTCTGATATTAGGGGGGCGGTCTACTAGGGACACTGTGGTGAGGTGTGTACGGGTATGTGTGAGTGAGGAGATTGTTGTGTGGAACTATGTTGTTCATGAGTGATAACACACTGTGAGGTGACAGACAGAAAGTCAATACACAATGGATATTCTACTGTCAGAGTGTGTGAGTGGATTTGTATGGTGTTGTTCATGTATATTGGGGTAGGCGTGTATAACAGGAGGTGTATGATGTTGAAACATGGTATATGGGCGGAGGTGTGGTGGTGAGGTGATACGTTGACGTGAACACAGAGGAAAGTCAAAGGTTGACAAGGTTATATTTTTTATGTGGGGGGGGACAGTTATGAGCAGTGTATGTAATGAATGTGAGTCTATAGTGTGAGGGGGAGCACTAGATAGTGAGAGTGTTGGTATGCAGATCGAAGAGAAACACTTGAGTCATTCTACTTTAATCAGACGGAGGATAAGGGCAGTGATTAGTACAAGGATATAGATAGGTATCGCAGATATAGGGGTGTCTACGTTATTCTCTGACGAGAGGAGACATAGACATCAGTTTACACTAAAGAGTGGGTGTTGCGAGTATGTGAAATATATCAAGATGAGTTACTGATATATTTGGGGATCACACATAGGACATCAGCTAACACATCAGATGGACAAATGGTAAACGTTTGGTTACTTTTGTCATGTATATAGTTCAGTGTTGATTTCTCTTCTTATTAGTTTGAGCTAAAGTTGGCGTGTTTAGCGTTGATGTTGGTTCACGAGGAAGTCTAGTAAGTAGAAAAGAATAATTAGATAGAGTCTCTTTTCGTGTCTTGGGTGCACAAGACATATACAGTATTGTATCACAGGACTTGCGTTACGCAGAGTGCACAAATAGACACAAGTCTACACAGGAAGTATTGGTGTTGGACTTGTCAGAAATGCAGGAACGCCACTCTGTTTTACAGCACACGATGGTGACACAGAACAAGTCATAAGACAGGTAGAGGAGAGAGTGATGAGAGTTGGATGGGGGGGACAATATAGAGAAAGTATGGCAGACGTAGAGAGGATTGACAGCTGGGGTGAACAAATGGTGTGGCTACAGGACAAATTTCAAGTGGTCTATTGTGATTGGTACTAGGTGATGTGGACCTGAATTACATTTTGTCAGATGAATACTTGGCTAGTGTGGAGAGGGATAGTTGTAGTGGTCCAGTCACGGGTTGGTTCAAGTGTCGAACTAGAGAAATATGTGAACGAGAGGGCAGGTCTGGTTTGGGAGTTGGTTGTTACAGGAATCGATAAAGGACTCGACTGTAGTATTTAGAAGTCAGGTTCATGTGTTAGTATAGGAGTGGCGCGATAGTGTGTGAGTTCAAAGGACGCTACTCTAGTGGTCTGGTAGCAGGTATGTGTGTCTGACATCTCTTTAGTGTGATGTATGGGGGATCGGCAATAAATTCTAGACACATATTTTATGGTATTGAATGTGGGGTTAAAGTAGACTCTGATATGTGTGTGGAGAGTAGAGATAGAGTCGAGGAGTCGAACACAGTTTTCGAGTACACTATTGTGTGATTTAGGCACTAGTTTTATCATGGATGACATGTGTATCTGAACGTGACACGTGTGTATAGGCTGGTTTCTGGTGACTGGTGTGGTGGTGGGGACAGTGGAGGACAGAAAAGAGGAAGTGGACGGTGCATGATGAGAGGTTTATCTCTAGATGGTTGGTGGTGCGAACGTATGACAACAAAAGGTATGAGTCACAGCTGGGTGGGGAGATTTGTTGGTGTGGGGGATAGACGTACTCGATATATACGGGAGGGTGGTTGAGTAGGTTGGCTGTGGTGACATTACGTAGAACTTGGTAGACACATGGCTCTTTGAGGGCGGTGGTAGTTTACATGTTGTGATAGTCGTGCGAGGATAGGCAATACAATTCTAGGAAGACACACACTAAGACATGGTGATTGACATAGATCTAGTTGGTTATATGTCCTATCATGTTCTTCACTCAGACACGATAGGTGACATTGTTACTGTCAGGAGAAATCACAATCTATGAGGTGACTACTCACTAGGTGGTATTATGTACATTGTAGGTGGTGGGATAGTGATACAGTTATATGTGTAGAAGAGTTGTGTTTTAGTGTCAGTTCTTTCTGTTTTCGGGACACAAGGAGTTTGAACATATTGTCTTGGTGGGCTCTATGTAGGCGGCGACAGTGGTATGGACACACTAACACTCAGCAGAAATAGAGTTGTTGCACACAAGAAAGTGGTTGGCGTTGGCGACTTTTTGTGGTTTGTGCGTGACACTAGGAATACAATGTGGGAGGGGACACACACTTGAGAATACAGTTGTGGTACAGGGTATAGGATGGTGAGGTTGTTGGTGTTAGTGTGATTCAGGAGAGTGAAACACTAAACAGGGTAGATGGAAGAGGAGGTTTCAGTGGGGGGTCTAGTGATACCAAGGGGGTATTGTTGTATTTGGGTTATATGAATGGAGTGAAGGGATGGATTGTAAATGGTTTGTTAGTGGGTTTGTGATATTGTTTATATATGGGGTTAATTATGGGGATGGTGATGGATTTTATTGATATGGGGGGGATTTTATGATAAATGGGAGGTTTTATGATGGGTTGGTTTTGGAGGGTGTATGTGTTAAAGATTTGAGTAGGAAAGTATAGGGGATGGGGGTAGTTGTGGATTTTTTTGGGAGGGGGTATGATTGAAAGGTGTTTGAGTGGTTATAGGTGGTGTTATGTTTTTGTGGAATTGGGAGGTGAGTGGTATTTGGGTTAAAATTTGGATTTTTGGGGGAAGGGGAAGAAAGGTGATGGGGGGAGGTATTGTATGGGATATGGGTAGAGTGTGGGGGAAAATGAGGGTTGAGGGGTTGAGGAAGAGGGGTGGGAAGGAGTGGTGGAGGAAGAATAGGGAGTGGTGAGGGGGGGATTGGGAAGGGGGTGATTGAGAGAGATTATTATTATTAGTTGTGGTGTTTTGTGTGTGTTGGATTTTTGAATGGATTTTTTAGTTATTGTAGGGGGTGTTGTTTTAAGCACATCAAAAGGCGAAAATGGGTTGATGTTGTGTCTGAAGATGGAGAGCGACTGAGACTAGAAACGGATGTACAGTATCTATTAGATGTGTTTTCTGGGTTGGAGATCGTACAATTTAGGGATAGTGGTTCACAGTCCACTAGGTATGAGTTATGGAGTCTGACAATTATGACAGTGTGGGGGAGTGTATGAGGGTTGATATTTCTGTGTGACACTGGTCATGGGGGCGGAGAGGGGGCAACATTGAGGGGGACATTCAACTATGATCGCATACAGCGACGTGAGATAACGAGCTCGGTCACGCGGGTGGTCTATGAGATATCATTCACACTACAGTGGGGGAGTGGACGCGTGGGGTGGTTGGATGTAAAAGTAGGGTCGGAGCACAACATAGATTTGTCTACGTATCACTGCATCGTAACGGCGTGTACGGATGGACTGATCTTGTGTGTTTGTAGGAGGGATGACATTACGGTGTCAGGGGTGTAGGTCGTATGCTGAGATGGACACACAAGTGTTAGTCAGGGTAGAGATGAGGATATATTGTGTGTGGTGACACACAGTGAGGTGGAGTCTGGTCAGGACTTTGGAGTGGGAGTTAATGGCGACAGTTGATGCGACTTTGTGGGTGAGGGATCACACGGATTTTGAAGAAGACATGACTTGGTATAGGGGATGTGCGAGATTTAGGTAGTTGTCTAACATGGTGGGGTTTGTTTGACGACATCTTCTAGGGGGCGTTGGAGAGGTGTGCATGGACGATGATAGTCACTAGGTGTATGGACATTCGCGGGCGTGTGTACATCATTTGACGGATGTTGATTGGACTCACAATGTGTGGTTTCAGTGATATCGAAGTCTTTAGTGAGATGGGTTGGGTACGGATGTTGCAGGTGATTGTATATTATCACAGTACTATAATGGAGGTGCATGGTAAGAGACATAAGCATACGATCTTACCAGGGGGTGCAACACAGTGGGTTTTTGGGCGACTCTGTATTGGGGGGATTTCTTAGTGTGGGGGCTGGTGAGTATCATACTAGATGAGTTGTTTTGTGAATTTCACATGTGGAGTCGACATGTAGGTTGCCGTGGCATCATTGTGTAGTTGGTTGACATTACAATGAGATTTATGGGATTAGTTAAGTAATATGAGGTGACATCGGAGTTGGTTTACACATGACGGGGTCTGTCTTATGTTGGATCGATGGGAGTGGAACGCTCACTGAGGTCAGGAGGGTGGAGTAGTTTTGTGTGGAGGTCTGAGGCTAATGGGTGCATGTGCGGTGGAGACAGCATAGAATATGGTGGAGCAAAGAATTACTTGGATTGGATAATTGGGATGTAAGCATTGACATGTGATAAGACTCTATTAGCAAGAAAGTGTGGCGGTATGGGGTACTGTTGGACAATTTGTGTTAGATTGGGAATTTGGAGGGTAATATTAGAATGAAGGGAGATATAGTGTTAAGGGTTGAGGTGGGGTGGAGTTTGGTAGTGGTGGGATTATGGGAGTTATTAGGGGGGGTTTGAGGTTGGGGGGGATTTGGGGAGTGGGTGGTGATGGGGTATAATGGTGTAAGAGAAGGGTGATAGGGGGGTCAGAGTGTAGTGATGATTGTGTTGTGTGGTGTGTAAGGTGTGTACTCTAATTGATGGCTCACATTGGCATCTGTTATGGGTGGTAAGACGAGTGACAGATGTGTATGAACTTTAGGTGTGTATTGGATGGGATGAGGTGGGGTGTGGGGAGTGACAGAGTTTGGTATGGAGACTTGGAGCGTGAGGATGTGACACATGGGAGGTGGAGTTTATTCCGGGACACACGCAAATGATGTTGAGGAATATTCTGAGGAATAGATGGTCATGTTCAGTGCAGTTGTGGTATGACGTGAGACTTTATGCTACACATGTATGTTAGTCATTAGTATATCTAATTTGTGAGGGGTAGGATCGGGGTGGGGTGGTGGGATGTTCATTTGTTGGTCAAGGGATTGTGGTGGGGAGGGGGGAATGGGTAGGAATGTAATAGAGGAGAGTATTTTGGTTGTTTTTGAAGTGATTGATATGGGGGTAGGTGGTATTTATGGTTAATATTGTGAAGGTGTGTGGTGTATTAGGATGGGGATAAGTGGTGGGTTAGAATAGGTTTTAACAAGGTGCGATTGTATGTTGTGATGAGGGTTTGTACGATGGAGTGATGACTATTTGTTGGATATAAAAAGGATATCTAATTTGGTAATGTAAAGGTTGGTGTGAGGATTTTGGGAGTTGAGAAATGATATTGAGTTTGTGTTTGATGTTGTTTGTAATTTATTTTGTCAGAAAGGCTGCTTCACTTGGGTTGTATGGTGGTTTGACAAGGTATCTTGGGGTTATAGACATTTTAGAGGGATAGTTATGACACTTTGTCATGAATGCGAGTAAAGTGAGAATTGGATTTCTGAACTTTGGAGTCTATTACAGTGATGTAATAGGGATGGTTTTTACAGGTGGTAACATCATTCTTAATTGTTTGGAAATATCAGGGCGCGTGGGTGGGGAGTGGTGGGAGGTTCAAGGAACTATGGGGAAGACATTGATCAGGTCGTTTTCTAAGGCTGAGTGGCTCAGAGGTTTTACATGGAGGAATGGGCGGTGTGAGTATGAATTATTAAAATACAGAGTAGCGTAGTTGGGTGAGGGCTGAGAGATTTGATATGGGCGTCTGGGGACAAGTGGGTTGTGCAAGGATGTGATAGGTTATTTTAGATGTGTGTTGGAGTTTGGATAGGTAGTTTATATATAAGAATTTGAGTATAGGATGTTAGTGTTTGACTCATACTCAATGTCTCAAGTAGGTGGGAGTATACCTTCAGGGACTTGTCATAGTGTGACAGGGTCGTACTTTCTATTGGAGGGGAACATAGGATACGACAAAAAGAGGTGATTTTTCTCAACACACATGGCATTAGTATGGGGTATGTTATAGGAGAGACCATGGACAGTGGTATGCATATATGCCACAGATGCACACGTGTGTAGACTATGCACTAACGAATAGATAGGTTCATTTGTGTGATTAGGAGAGGCTTTACACACAGGTGGGTTTAAAGTAGTTAGGGGGTCATGGATTGACATTGTATAGACTCTGGCGGGTCATGGATAGAGTTGGCTTGGAGTGGATGTGTGAAGTGTGGTGGATAGGAGCGTGGAGTATAAAAATGAGATTTAGGAGATGTCAGGGGCTGGTATGTAAGAGGAGTGAACATGGTCAGTTATGTGTGATAGGGCTATTTGCTACTAAGTACTACTATGTAGTAGGCATGGTCTCTGGGTGTGATAGACAGATGACACAGGAGTAGAGTCTAGAGTGTCTAACATTGGGTATTTAGATCCACGAAGTTTATAGTTTGACATACTTCAGTATTACACATGGTAGGTAGGATTCACAGGTATTCTGTAGCACGATAGAGTGTAGGTTTGTGATTGCATGCGAGTGGGATTTATGTGAGGGGTGCATTTCAGAGGGTAGAGAGCACACTGTTAGATCATATGCTGTCAGGACATGAGTGGAGCTATTTGGGGACACATAGGGGGGTGTGTGGGCTATTAGGCAGTGAGAGTCTGGGAGTAATCACATGGCGCGGAGAGGGGGAGGGAGTATGTGTGTCTGGCATCACAGGTGAGAGAGGATGACACACATCATGGGGAATGTGTAGAGGTGTTTGGATGGACAGCACAAGAACTGAGAAATGGGTGACAGGGACTGTCATGAGTTATTGGGGACTTATGACAAAAGGATGAAGCGAGGTGGGTGGAGGGAGTGATTTCTGGTACAAACTATGGTAGAGGTCTGGTAATGTGGGATGGTCAGGACAGGCGGATGGATATAGGGAGCGGTGGTAAGGTAGGACAGAGTATTATGAAGATCAGGGAGTGATATGGTGATATGGGTGTTGTGTGGGAGGGGACGGTGCGGTAGGGTGTGCGGGGGGAGAACAACACAGAGAGGTATAGAGGGTGGTGTGAGGGTGAGTACACACAGTTTTAGAGGGGAGGTATGAGGAAACACAAACTGGAGGGATCTAAAGAGTATGGGTAGGTTGAAAATATGGACAACATGGAGAGGGTGTAGGGTTGGATCAGAGTAGGTGGGGGTGTGATATACGGATAGACGGACGGCATAGGATGTGGGAGTAGAAGAACGACTCTCATAGACAGGGATTGGGGTGGGGAGGGGGGGGTATCTTAACAGTGGCTAAGGAATTCTATTGAGTGGCGCGAGGGGTGTGTAGGAACTCTGGTGTTAGGATTGTGGAGATGAGATACGGTCGGAGTGTACACACTATCAGAATGAAGATGGTGGGGAGGGCACAATAGGAGCATGCACGATGCGAGTGGATAGGAGAGAGGAGAGGTGGATACGGTCCTCTAGGGGGTGTGTTTCTGGGAGGGCAATGGTGTGACAGACATGATGGGAGGTTGTGGAGGATGTGTTAGTGCGGATGTTGACACAGTCTTGAGAGTGTGTGAGTGTTGTTCTGTAATGATTTAGCATGGGGACGTGATTATGACTGTTAGGCACAGACACGTTGTGTGCAACAGACATAGAATGTGGTTCAGGCGTGACTAGGGTGGACTGCATAGTCGGGATGGGATCGCACATATACAATGAGGTGTGTTAAGAGGGGAATAGTAATTATATTGTACAGTAGTTTGACAAGGAGGAGCGAGGTATTGGCACAAGTCTTGAATGAGTCAAATTTTGGTGATGGATTTGAGGGATAGAGGTATTAGTGGTACAGATCAGGGTATATGCATAGGTGAGAAGTGTAGGAATGACGTTTTTGTGATGGTTCACACCGTGACACAATGACACAAGTTAGTGTGTTAAGGAACAGTATGAGAAGAGAGAACATGTTATCTTGTAGGGTGGTATCTAATATCATATACGGCGTATATGCATTAATTAGGGGGTTTATTGTGTTAATGTTTATGGTTTTGGGATTGGTATGAGTTTGATAGTTTGATGGAGGTAAGTGATAGGTATTTTGGGGGGTAATTGTGTTTTGGGTGGTGGGGGTTTGGTTGGTTTTGGAATATATGTTTAGGGTTTGGTGGGTGTATGGTGTTATGGGGTGTGGTATGGGAGGGATTGTTTTTGAGTAGGGTTATGTGTATTGGTGGTATGGGATGGTTTGGGGGGTAATTTGTTGGTGGGGGTAAGGTGAAAGATGGGTATGTAGGGTAGTTGGGGGGTTTTTGTAAAATGATGGTTTGGGGGGGGGAATAATGGTTGGGGGTGGGGGTTAAAATTTTGGGGGTGGGTTGATAGGGGATTTTGTGTGGTGTGGTTTTTTGGGGTTTTAGAGGTTGATTATGATGGGAGATTGAACAAAGGTGGTAAGATTTTAGTAAAAGTGTTTAGTAAAAATGGTGAGGTATGGAAGAGAGTGAGTGTTTATAGGAGTTAGGGGGATGGATTTTTGTTGGTGATTGGTTTGGGAATAAGGGTTATTGATGGAGGTGGAGGGATGGAGGTTTGTGTTTATATATTGTTGAGTTTGGTGTTATAGTTTGTTTTGTGTAGATAAATTGTTTTAATATATAATATTAATAAATAAATAAATATATAAAATGAAGATTCATGACCACATGATTTGTATAATCCTGCTCCCGTGCTGACAGGTAGTAGGTAACGGGCATCTTGCAAATTCCCTTTAAGGCAGAGTTTTCTAGATGTAGGCTAGGAGTAAAGAAGAATGTAATGATTCACGGTCACTACTAATCCTTTTTTCTGTAAACTTTTAATTCAGCAACTCGTTACAGACATGGGACGGGATAACAGACACGTCTTCACTGAGAACAAACAGTTAACGGCCGATTCGCATGTTAACGCGCTTCTTCCAGGCCCATGTCTGTAACGAGTTGCTGAATTAAAAGTTTACAGAAAAAGGATTGTGAGTGCTGTGGATCATTAAATTCTTCTTCTCCTATGCCTATGTAAGTACTGACTTTGTGAGCACTGAGCACCGCTGTTATCCACAGTTGAAATATTGTATCAACACAGAGACACTGCACATGTTTTGAATAGTGCCGTGCAGCAGTGCCGAGGATTATTTTGTTTCTATTTTCCTATATAGAGTTTCTTATGTGTTAATAACTGATTGGTTCTGTGCCTCACTCCTTGTCTCTTTTTGTATGAGCTTCTATAAAGAAAGCCTGGGGGGGCTTTGTCTCAAGGAAGAACGGAGATTCCCTGGGCACTGAAAATTTCTTCTGTGTGTTTTGACTGTTTTTTCCCAAGTGCACCATACATATTCGAAAACTAAAGTGAAGACACTTACTGGATGATTTGAGTCTGACCAAAATTATTAGTTTAACATTAGTTGGTGCTGAAACCCTAGAATTGCAGCAAAACTTGGATAGTCAAATTCTGTACGGTAGTCATTATTATCTGTGACATAACAAAACAATGGTAAGTTAAAAACCTTTGAGACTTACACATGGTTTTGGCTCCGTTATTTGAGTTTGCATTTCTATCAGAGGATTCACCTGTGGTCTTATAGATGTACAGTATAACTTTACAATGTGTAATTATTGTGTAACTGGGTATAAGTGGATTGACTTGCATTATCTTAATGGCAAAGGGTATCGCTAGGCAGATTTATTCAGGGCCTAAGCCCTTAATAAAACTGCAGTTGCCCCGAACTGACTATCTGCTCCGAGGGCAGATTGCCAGTCTGTCACCAGGTTCTGGGCCACTGCCTTGGGCCCGGAGTACCGGCAGTCTTTTCAACTGTATATGTGTCCTCTGGATACACATACACTATAAGGCTACTGTGGAGAAGAAAGTGCCACACACGTTCACAGCCCATCAGAGTATACTGCAATGGGAGTGTAAGAATGTCATCATGCCACGTGCGGCATGATGACGTCACAGACAGCAGCGAGTCCTTTGTCAGGGAAATATGGAGACATGAGTATTATTATTTTTCTATTTTTAATCGGAGACTATAGACCTACCTACATACCGGGGAGCCCTATATACCTCTAATGCACTGGGGGACATATATGCCTACCTACTGGCTTTTCCTATATACATGTAACTCACTGGGGAGACACATATACCTACCTACATACTAGGGGCACCCTTTATACCTATAATCTACTATGGGGACATATATACCTACATACTGGAAGGCCCTATATAACTACCAACCTATCGGGGGGACATATATACCTATCTACATACCAATGTTACTAGCACCCTACTGAGGGATCCTACACAACTACCAATTTAATGGGAGACATATATACTAACCAACCTACTGGGGGACCTATATACCTACCAACCAAACCAAGGGGCCCTACATATCTTAATAGCTGCTGAAAGTGGCATATAGACATATGTTGAATATGGTAACCCATGTGTTGGTCTGTTACCTGGTTGGCCCGACAACCGGGCTAGTAAATGCTAAGACCACTGCAAAGAAAACTGCTTCATGAAGTAGTCTGCAGATTTGTAGCATCTGAGGTCGTAGAGAGTGACAGAGGGACTCACACAGGGAAAAACTGTGCACGTTGAACATTTATTAGGCCTTCCATACCCCTTACCATCTCCAAAGTAGTGAAAAGGTAGAGAGGCTCAATAGAATTATTAAACTAAAAAGTCAGAAAGCTTTGGAAGAAGTAAATTAATCCTGGGTAAAATGCTTACCTCTAGTCCTTTATTCTAAGTGTATTATCCCAAACAGACAGACTTGACTTACTCTACATGAAGTGCTGTTAAGAGCCCCTCCTTGAAGAGGTATGTACTTCCCTCAACAGATGCAAGCACCTCATGGAGAGACATAACCAGTTATGTTAGGGCTTTACAATCCAAATTGCTGAATACTTATAATTATATATTTGCTTCCATTACTGATCCAGAGTCAAAGGAAGGAACACACTCTGCAGCCCCGAGACTCGGTCAAATTGGAAAGGCAGAGAAAGGTCTAGAGCCTAGATGTGATGGCCCATATCGAGTCATCTTAACTACAGTCTATCCATTAAAGCTGCAGGGAAAGAACACCAGGGTCCATAGCAGCCACTGTAAGAAGGTCCTGAACCCTGAGGCTGAAGGTGTCACCTTTCCTGTTCCTGACCTTCCTTAATTACTCGGCATAAATGTTACCCCTTGTGGGGATGCTGGATGATTATTAACAGATGATTGAGACAACAAGTTCTTGAAGCTCCATGAGGCAATAAAAAAATCAGGACTTCCAGCTTGATTTGAGGAACTTTTAACATGTATGCATAGCCCTGTAATTGCCCTATGCCCTACCTTGCTGTGCCAGTCACAGACAGAATAGATGTTCCAGCTACAAGGCTCGAATATGACTAAATCAAATTTCCCTAATAAGGGATCAGGGACCAGATCATAGGACAGGATTGTGGTGCCGCTCCTTATAGGTGGGTGGGTGGAGAACCCATGGTGGAAGGTAAATCTGACAGAGGTTAGGGGCAATTTGATTGACTTTATAATATGAATTGCCTGACAGTGTGTATGTGGTTTGTGGTTGTCAAGCCTTTAAAGTGATACCTTTATGGGTAGAAGGCACCTGCACACTGGAAGGGTTGACCCCAGCTATATTCATTGATCGTTGTGATAAGGTTGAACCTTGTTCCAGAGAGCTGCTGTTAATCATGAATGCCCAAATGGCATGTCTGGTGTCAATGAGAATGACAAGTTTTTCATGGCTCTATCCATCTCTAAGTCTATTCATTTTTTCTTGAGACACAAGCCCACTGGGCGTGGTGAGTACTGACATGGGTAATGAAGGAACGGAGTGAAGAATTATCTAAAGTCTCCCCATTTCTGGCAGGCAAAATTTACTCTGGGACAGAATATACCTCTACCAGAGTGCTAGTGCTTGGGATAGAGCCACTTTTATTGATACTTTTGGGACGGAGGCGTTATTTGTACTGCCATTATGCCTAAGAAGGACTAACAGGGTATGGCACTGAGGACATTCCGTCTTTAATTATTAGTATACACTACTCACAGAAAGTAAGGGATATTTGGCTTTTGGTTGAAATTGCAGGATGAACATCAAATTTCTTGAAATTTATTTTTAAATGAACTTTAAAATTCAAATATCCAATTGCTCAATATTTCAGTACATTTTGCACAACTTGCTAATCTATGATAAGGAGCTTAATGGCAAAATTCACAACAGGTGTTTGATCCCTGAGTTACCCAATAAATTTAGGGCTCAATTTTAATTGGGATTTAAACAGTCCTCCTCACCATGCTGTTCCCATTTTGACATCAAGAGACCAAGACAACATCTTTAAAATGATCAACTGTACTTCGCCATTGTGATGTTTCAAGCCACATGCTCTCAGACGGAAGTGGCCACTGAGTTTAGAGTGTCATCAGCAGGTTACAACAGAGATACATGGAGACTGGAGTTATAGGAAGGCCAAGAAGCGGACATCCTTTGGCTACATCACACACTGACTACTTCATTGTAAACAATGCCCTGCGGAACCGGATGATGAATACCACACAACTCCTGGCACAGTAAAGGGAGATTAGAGGCAACCAAGTGTCACGTCCTATCATTCGTAACCATTTGACATTTTGCTCTCTTTGACATTTACATCATTGTTGAAGGGCATGATTTCTATACAGAGTGAGTCAACAGCACTGAACAGCACCTAGGACCACTGATCTCTTGTCCAGCGTAGATGCTTCCTGGCCCATGAAAGACGATGATGACTGTGCCTGGTGGTGTGATCAGGTACTCTTGCCAGCTGTCTCGCACACAGACCATGCTGATGTAAATGGTTACAAATGGACTGACGTGACACTGAAGGGTGCTGGGGGTGGGTAGTGGTAGTCATTGCTGGGGTAGGGAGGGTATTAGGTTGAATTGTGGGTGGTGGCATGGGAGGGGGTTCAATTTGGAAAGGAGGTTCTGTCCAGGTGACTTCAGACTTGAACTGGGCACTTAGGGCACATAGAAGATGATCATCTCTGAGCCCCACACACCACCTCACACTGGACATGCTCAGACCAATCTCTAGCAGGGGCACAGGGGAGTCAAAGACTGCGATGTCCTAATTCAATTTCTCTGTCTCTTATATGGCAGGTCCTTTGGCCCCATCCATGGTTAGAAGGAGTGTATGGGGGGGGGGGGGCAAGATGCACTGTTGGGATGGGCTTTGGTGCAGCTTGTCCTGGAATGGAATTTTATGATGCCGGGTAGGAGAGGTCCCACTTCATTCTCCTTCATGCTGCCACTTCAGGAACTGGTCACGCATGCTAGTCCGTCGAGATTTTACATCCTCAATTGTTGAAATCATTAAAGTAGGTTACATTTTTAGTATGTTCAATTTTGCCATTGTGACAACTAAACTATGCTGATTTCACTATCCAAGTTCTAAACATGTGCCAAAAAACAATATGAAAAGTGGAGAGCAAGATGTTAGCAGTCATCAACATAGACATTAGTGGATGTTGAGTAGGGAAATTGAGAAATGATTACATTACTACAATGAGAAAGGATTTGTCCGCTGATTAAAAAGTGACTTCTATTGTTGTGCCCCATTAAAAATACTCATCTCCCTTCAGTTCCAGAGGCCGTTATTTCAAAAGGTGAAACGCTCTCAGTTCTAAATGGTTATGTCAGGGCTGCAGCCACAGAGAGGCTAACTTACATCTTAGTTCTAAAGTGCAATGCTGAGAAATTTGATGCAAGTTTGTGGCACATGACCACTGCAATCTTTCTGGAACCAGTCACTGTTTAATGAGCTGAGCAACCTACAAGAAAGTATAGGTAATCAAAGAAAAAGTAAAATTAACTTGCAGATGAGCCTCTGCTCGATGGTGGAGTAGAGGCTCTAGTACTCCAGATACCGCAACTGGCCAAAATTTCTTCCCATGCCTCATTTTTCAGAATTTGTTGCTGTACCCAGTAAAGCTCTTATCCCAGAGCTCTGGACAAGCATGCATCTGAAACAACAGAAAAAACAATAAATTAATATATTTTAATTTACATGTACCTAGTAAAAAAAAAATATTAAAATCTTATTGCAGCCCAGTGTGTTGCAGACAATAATTAAAAGAGTTTTAACATGATAGAAAATAATGGCATATTGTTAGGATATGCCATAATTTTCAGAGAGGTGCGGGTCCACCTTTCCCGGGAACGGGCCCCTGAAAGTCACAGCACAGACTGGAGAGGCAATCGCGCTTACGCAGTTACTCTCCATCCTTTTTTTTTTGGCTCTGAGCAGAGCAGAACACTCTGCTTGGCTGTACTTGGAACTGCCATAGAAAAGAATGGAGAGTGGCTTCACAAGTGTTGCCAGCTCTCCAGTTTGCGCTGTGACTTTCCGGGACTCGTTCCTGAGATAGGTGTGGATCTCATAGGTGGGAAAATTACGGCATATCCTAGCAACATGTCGTAATTTTCTATTGTGGTAAAACCCCTTTAAACACATAAGTATATTAATTTAATAAAATGCACACAGGCATAATCTTTAGGTTCATTTTAGAACACATTTTTATGAAACTAAACATAATATACACTCACTCATTTAATTGAGGTACACCAGCTGTAAGGGTTTGGACCCCCTTTGCCTTCAAAACTGCCATCAATCTCGTGACATAGATTCAACAGGTTGTTGCAGACATGGCTCATTGTGTACAAGGTGCCCAAGAGTGCCAAAGAAAATATTCCCACAAACCATGAAACCACACACCACACAAGCTGAATCCAGTGATACATAGGCAGATGGATCCATGCTATTACAAGTTGTTGAGCCAAATTCTGCCCATACCATCCGAATGTCGCAGCTATAAATCGAACAATCAGAGCAGTGCAACGTTTTTTCCAATCTTACTAACTGGTCCAATTTTCGATGAGCTTGGGCAAATTGGTCTCATTTTCCTGTTCTTAGCTGAAAGAGAGTGCACCCAGTGTGGTCTTTGCTGCTGTAGCCCATCTGACTCAACTACAAGTTCAGCTTTCTGTGCGTTCAGAGATGCTCTTCTGCACTACCTTGTAGATAACAAGGTTGGCCTACCTTTAGTCACGTTCCTTACATCAGCTCGAACCAGTCTGCCCATCTCTCCTTTGACCATTGTCATCCCGAAGGCATTTCCGCCCACATGGCACTACAGCTCCTGGATTTTATTTTCTTCTTTTATTTCTGACCATTCTCCTGTAAATCCTAGAGTGAGTGTTTGCGGAAATCCGGAGATCAGCATTTCTGAATACCATGGACCAGTCCCTTCTGGCACAACAACCATGACGTTCGGCACTCAATCACCCATTCTTCCCCATACTGATGCTGGTTTATACTGAGAGGAGTTGGTCTTGACTAATGTTACATGCTCTAAATGCACTGATTGCCGACTGTGATTGGCTGATTAGAAATTAATGTTTAAATCGACATATTTGACAATGTTACTAATAAAGTGGCCGGTGAGTGTATATTTCTTTAAATCTGACACTGACACCTACCTTGGATATTTGCCCATGCCGCCCAAAACCTACTGCCACATAGACATGGACAGTCTGTGTGGCAGTAGGTTTTGGGAGGCATGGCTCAGTGATGTTTACTGCTCCACACGATGCATAAAATGTAATGAAGGACCTTCCAAATGAGCAAAGGGATCTGCAAAAACACAACCACTATAAGTAAGATGCATTCCAGAGCACTATTGAGTTTTTGGACATGGATCCGCATGCGATATGTGCACAAAGCTTTGAGGTTTTTAGCCATCCCATTGACTTCTATTGTCATTATCCAGTTGAATTACAATCAAAAAATGAGCATGTTCACAACCCGTTGGTTTTAAAACCTGAGCTCCGAATATTTTCTATTGAGGTCAATGGGAATGGTTTTATAATCATTTTTAGACGAGCATTGCAAGTCGGAATCTGTGTGGATTCCGACTTGAAATACTCAACGTGTGGACAGAGTTTAATACAGTACAATTGCTCTCCTGGCCTGTCTCTTCATCTCAGTAGCCCCTCTCTCTCTCTAGACTCCAGCCAACAGATCAACAATTCTGCCTCAGGCCTTAAGCTCTCCTTAGCACGCTAACTGTGACAATCTAGGCGCTCACTTTTCCATATCTCTTAACTCTTACTTATTTCATCCCTGGAACAGTTCCCTGTTCTGTTCATCACATTAAGAGTGTTGGACTCTTTCTATTTCCTCTTCTATTTATCTGCCTCTGCACCTTCTCTCTTGTTTCCACAGTGAGTAGCTTTCTGGAATGGGATAGCCTTACTTGGTCCACAGCCAGCTTGTGACCGAGTGACCCTTTTTGCTGGAAACAACAGGAACTGGAACTCTAACACTCCAATTCTGTCCCTCACTCTGGTTCTGATGGCAATGTAGTATACAGGAGTAGGTGGTATGGTATACTAGTAAGGGTTAAAAATGTTTAATAAAGTTTATTGATAATTGCACTGTTTTCTGCTATGATTGCACTAAGAATGTTCTAGAAATGACCTATATTTCACCCCTGTGTTCAGCTAACAGCTTGTGCACATGTCTGTAAAATGTGTATAGTCATGCTGTCTTGCAGAAATGTAACTAGTGTCTGCCACTCAGAACTTTGGCAGGAATCGCCATGACAGCACAAGCGTGGGGGCATAGTAGGAGGTTATATGAGTTAGGTAAATCTATTATTCTGAGTCTCTCCAGGGGAGTTTGACTCTCCCCACTGGGTACTAGTCATCTTCACCATTGGGTCCTAACTTAGACTCTCTGATATCCACCTTCAGGATATCAGAGCTGTCATAGGTCAGCTTTAACCTTATCTGACCTAGCTGCATGGGAGTGGAACAAGAAAGATATAGCTATGCAAGGGACTTGGTTTAGAAACATTATCTTGCCTTGGTCAACTGAGTGGCTGCAACTGCAGGAATTGTGTTGTAATATGAAGGTTGACCACTGTTGTGTGTGTACCAGTAAAGAGGCCTATAATGATTTCACACCACTAACTTTATGTCTCCTACCTTCAAATTCTGCACCGCACATCAAGGACACCTAGCACACCATCCACCTCAGGCAGTTGAGGGAGAGACCACCACAGAGTGTACCCCGGGGGAAAACAACCACCACCATCAACTAAAGTGCAGACTCCCTCTTCACTGGTGTAGTGAAGTGTGTGTAGCTACCATGACAAGGAACGGGTCTGTGGACCCGAGGCTGCCGCTCTCATCTCCCTCTCCTCTGCCTCCCTCTGTGCCACTTCATGACACCACAAAATGGCGTCATGAACAGGATGAGCTGAGTGTGACCTGCAACCAAGATGTGCCGCAACATTCGATCCATCGTGAAAGGTGAGAAGAACAGCCCGTCTACCCTCTTTCTTTGATTTACTATGGACTGTGAGTACTAATGAGAACTGTGTTTGTGCCAACTGAGTGAATTGCAAGTTGTCAAAGTGATGGCAGCTGCTAAACCGCATGGAAACTGCAACCGCCATCTTACTGTCTTCTTGGACTGTGTGTGACCCCAAGAAAAGTTTGCTGAGTCACTTCCCACCCAAGCAGCATGGCGCCAGAAGAGAGAAGAGTGGTCACTACTCTTGGTGACCTCTGTCTGCTGTGCCCTGCTTCACTTATTTGCAAGGAGTGAGTTGGAGTGGCAGCAAGTTCAGTGAGAGAGAGAGAACAAGAGTGGGTGATGGCACTAAACATTACCATTGATCAAGTGAAACCACCTTGTCCTGAACCAGTTTGAAGTTTTGGAGATGAATCCCATATCTTTGAGGAGGTGACCCTGCAGTTGGCAGTGGTGCAGATGGAGGCTGCCTTGGTGGGTGAAGAAGAGCCTGACCCAGCCAAAGTGCTAATTGAAGGGAGTGTTGGGCCTGTGGAAGCCGAACAGACACCAGAGTCTATACCTCAGGCGGGTAAGCGACCCCAAGAATTGGCACCTACACTACCGGCTACCCAGCCAGTCCAGTCACAGTCTGCCAAGCAACGGGCATGCCAGCAGTACCTGTCGTGCATCGGGTGAACCCTGTGATGTACCGCGTGCATCCCCCCCCCCAAGACCATTGCCAAGGTCACTTAGAGCCGTGAGGAATTTATAAAGACCGAGTGGGATGCAGTGGACTTCATGAATGGTATAAACACCTCTACCACATGGGTCTGAAAGTGCCGAACCAATGGCATTGTGCAATGGTATAAACACCTCTGCCACATGGTCTGAAAGTGCCGAACCAATGGCATTGTGCAATCATTCGACGTCCATGCTGATTATGGCTTCATCAAGGAGAAAACAGGTCCTGAGTAGTGTTGAGCGATTATTATCGACAAAGTTGAAATCGCACAGTTATTTATGTTTGATCGAAAATTTAGATCATGCGATAATTTAGGTTAAAATCTTGTGCATCAATCTATTATATCGCGCCACATTTTCTTTCCGCTTCCTGTCATTTTGCGCCAGAAAAATCAGCTTACGAATAGTAGCAAGGGTGAATGTGTGTGCGACGTCATAGACAGGATGTGTAATGGTTTCGAATGGCTGGAAAAATCACATGACCTCGTTTTACATAGAACAATCCCTTCCTGTTCATGATCATGTCCTCTCAGCGTCTCATAGCAGTAAACGTGCGCTCTGCCTGTGTCCAAACAGCTCAGCGAAATTATCTATTTCTTCACAGAGAAGCTCTACTGTTAGCTGTGATCCTTACAACTTAAGTTAGATAAGAGATTGAAAGATTTTATGTAGTTATAGTAGAGTATTTTTAAAAGGAGCTTCTACCGCTGTAAAGTCACAGGGAGGACGGGGGGGGGGGGCGGGGGGGGGGGGGGGGGGGGGGGGGGGGGGGGGTGGGGGAGGGGGGGGGGGGGCCCCGTGGGGCTAGACCACCAGACAGCTCAAGAAAATAAAGAATACTGGATATAGTTTTTCACCAAGACTTAGAGTGTAGACATTGCACTGCAATAGCTTATATATTAACAGTTTTCCTATGAAATATTTCCTGGATATTGGGCACCTAACTTATATTGGATACACATCTTTTACTTCTAGTAACTGCAGGGTCTCTTTGTTTAGGTGCAAAACTCCACTTTTTATTATCAGTATTCAATTCAGATAGGTGTCTTTTTCAGTTTTTCCCAGCTCCAGCTGTTGTTGAAATAGCCACCTTGCAGTTTAAATTAGAATCCCGCAATTGTAGTCAGCACAGGTTGATATGTTGCCAAAAAATACCTTTTGAAATCATCCAAAAAGCAAAAAAAAAATAAAAAATGAATACATTTCAGCAGATATGTTTTTTTCACTTTGATGCACGCATGTACAGCTTTGGTTCATTGAGGGCAACTTGCACTTAAATGTGAATAACAGCAATTTTAAATATCACCACAGGTGAATTGAAAGGTGCCAACAATACATTTAATTATCTGCATACATTCAGATACTTTTTTTTCATTTTGGACGCAGGCCAGCTTTGTTGATAGAGATCTACTTTACAGTTAAAAGTGAATACAGCAATTTTGTAGTCACCACAGGTGAATTGAAAGGTGCCAAAAATACCTTTTTTATCCAATAACAATTACAGTTACGTGTTTTTTTTCTCTTTGGCGCAGCCAGCTTTGTTGATCAGATCTACTTTGCAGGTTAAATTTGAATACTGCAATTTTGTATCACCATCACAGGTAATTGATATGCCAAAAAATACCTTTAATTTTATTATACGAATACATTACAGATACGGGTTTTTTCACTTTGGGGGTGCACACAGCTTTGTTTCATTGAGGCACCTTGCACCCTTAAAATGTGAATAAGCAATTTAGTATCACCACAGGTGATTGATAGGTGCCAAAATTACCCTTTATTATCCGAATACATTACAGATACGTGTTTTTTTTCACTTTGGCCCGCACTATAGCTTGTGTTCATTGAGGCACTTGCACTTAAAATTTGAATAAATCAATTTTTGTAGTCACCACAGGTGAATTGAGAGGTGCCAAAAATACCTTTTATTATCCGAATACATTTCAGATAATAACGTGTTTTTTTTCACTTTGGCCGCAGCCGAGCTTGTTTGATACAGCTACTTTGCAGTTAAATGTGAATACAGCAATATGTAGTCACCACAGGATGAATTGCAAGGGCCAAAAATACCTTTTGTTATCCGAATTGACATTTCAGATAACGTGTTTTTTGCACTTTGGCCAGAGCCAGCTTTGTTGAATAATCTACTTTGGCATGTTAAATTTGAATACAGCAATTTTGTAGTCACCACAGGTTAATTGATAGCCAAAAAATACTTTTATTTTACGAAATACATTACAGATACTGTTAATTTCACTTTGGTGCACTACAGCTTTTGTTCATTGAGGCACCTTGCACTTAAATGTGAATATAGCAATTTTGTAGTCACCACAGGTGAATTGATAGTTGCCAAAAATTACCGTTTATTATCCGAATACATTACAGATACGTGTTTTTTCCACGTTTGGCAGCACTCCTTTGTTCATTGAGGCACTTTTCACTTAGAAATTGAATATTGCGAATTTTGTAGTCCCCACAGGTGAAATTAGAGGTGCCAAAAATACCTTTTTATTATCCGAATACTTTCAGATACGTGTTTTTTTTTTCAACTTTGGCGCAGGCCATCTTTGTTGATACAGCTACTTTGCAGTTAAATGTGAAATACAAGCAATTTATAGTATAGTCACCACGTTGAATTGAAGAGGTGCCAAAAAACCTTTAATTATCCAATACATTACAGATACGTGTTTTTCACTATTGTGGGCGCACTCAAACAGCTTTATGTTTCATTGAGCGCAACATGCACTTAAATTGTGAATACAGCAATTTTAGTAGTCACCACAGGTGATGAAAAAGGTGCCAAAAAATACCATTTTATTATCTGAATACATTTCAGATTACGGTTTTTTTCAATTTTGGCGCAGGCCATCTTTGTTGATAGATCTACTTTGCAGTTAAATGTGAATACAGCAATTATGTAGTCACACACAGTTGAATTGAAGGTGCCAAAAATACCTTTTTTGTTAATCCGAATACAGTTCAGATACGTGTTTTTTTCAACTTTGGGCGCAGGCACAGCTTTTGTTGATAGATCTACTTTGCAGTTAAATTTGAATAACAGCAATTTTAGTCACCACAGGTTAATTGATAGGTGCCATAAAATACCTTTATTTATAACGAATACATTTCAGATATGTGTTTTTTCACTTTGCGCAGGCCATCTTTGATGATACAGCTACTGTTGGCATTAAATGTGAATACAGCAATTTGTATCCACCACAGGTAATTGAACAGGTGCCAAAAATAACCTTTTTATAATCCGAATACATTTCAGAAACTTGTTTTTTTTTCACTTTGTGGGGCAGGCCAGCTTTGTTGATAGAGCATACTTTGCAGTAAATGAGAATACAGCAATTTTGTAGTCACCACATGTGAATTGAAATGTGACAAAAATACTTTAAATTTATCCGAATACCTTAACAGATACGTGTTTTTTCCAACTTTGGCGCACAAAAGCTTTGTTCAATTAGGCAACTTGCACTAAAATGTGAAATACAGCAATTTATATAGTCAACCACAGGTGAATTGAAAGGGTGCCAAAAATACCTTTTATTATCTGAATACATTTTCAGATATGTGTTTTTTTTCTTTTGGGGGCGCAGGCCAGCTTTGTTGATAGATCTACTTTTGCAGTTAAATGTGAATACAGCAATTTTGTAGTCACCACAGGTGAATTGAAGAAAGGTGCCAAAAATACCTTTTGTATCCGTAATACATTTCAGATTTATAAACCGTTGGGGGTTTTTTTTTTCACTTTGGCGCAGCCAGCTTGTGATAGATCTACTTGCAGTTAAATTTGAATACAGCCAATTTTGTAGTCACCACAGGTGAATTGATAGGTGCCAAGAAAATACCTTTAATTATACGAATACAATTACAGATACGTGTTTTTTTCACTTTGGCGGACTATAGCTAGTTTCATTGATGCACTTGCACTTAAAATGTGAATATAGCAATTTAAGTAGTCACCCACAGTGAATTGATAGGTGCCAAAAAAAACCTTTTTTCTATTATTATCCGAATACATTACAGATGCGTGTTTTTTCACTTTGGGGCGCACTAACAGCTTTGTTCATTTAGGCACCTTTGCACTTAAATGTGAAATACAGCATTTTGTAGTCACCACTGGATGAATTGAAAGCTGCCAAAAATACCTTTATTTATACCGAATACATTCAGATACGTTTTTTTCACTTTGGACTCAAGCCAGCTTTGTTGATAGAGCTACTTTGCAGTTTAAATGTGAATACACGCAATTTTTGTAGTCACCACAGTGAATTGAAAGGTGCCAAAATACCTTTTTTTATCCGAATACATTTCAGATACGTGTTTTTTCACTTGCGCGCAGGCCCAGCTTTTGTAGATCATTCTACTTTGCCGATTAACTTTAAAACAGCCATATAGTTAGTCACCACAGGTGAAATTGATAGTGCCAAAAAATGCCTTTTATTATCCGAATACAATACAGATACACGTGTTTTTTTCCTTTGGCGCACTACAGCATTGTACATTGAGGCAACTTTGCACTTAAATGTGAATAACAGCAATTTGTAAGTCACCACTGGTGAAATGAGAGGTGCCAAAAAAATACCTATATAATTATCCGAATAACCTATCAGATACGTGTTTTTTTTTTCACTTTGGGGCGCTGCCATCTTTGTTGATAGAGCTACTATGCAGTTAAATGTGAATACAAAAATTTTGTATTCCCCACCGGTGAATTAAATGGGTCCCAAAAAAATTACCTTTTATTACCCCGAAAACATTACAGATATTTGTTTTTTCATTTTTGGGGGCATACGCTTTGTTAAATTGAGGAAACCTTTTGAAACTTAAATGTAAATACACCCTTTTTGGTAGTCACCAAACGGGGTGAATTAAAAGGGTTGCCAAAATAACCTTTATTTTTTCCGAATACTTTTTCAGATCCCGTGTTTTTTCCCAATCTGGCGCGGGCCCCAGCTTTTTTTGATAGAGTACTTTGCCAGAAAATGTAAATTACAGAAATTTTTTGTATTCACCACGGGGTGAATTAAAAGGTGCCAAAAAAACCTTTTTTAATATCCTTTATACTTTTTCAGACAGGTGTTTTTTTTCATTTTTTTGGTCATTTCAAGTTTTGTTGATAGATTACTTTGCATTTAAAATTTTGAATCCACCAAATTTTGTTTTGATTTAAAAGGGTTTTTAGAATAGCTTGATTTCCCGTCTTTTAAAAAGAGACTTTAAAAACCTTCTATACCTTCTAAAATTTTTTTATTTTTCTAAAACATGGAGCGAAATTCAGGGGGTAAGCGAGCAAAGGGAGGGGGAAGGACAGGGAGGTAGAGGTAGGGAGAGAATTTTGTCCCCCCATTCCTGGCAAAACAAACGCATGCCAGGGGGGTTCGTCATTGCGGGGACCGCAGGCCGTAATCGCGGGTTTTTCAGGGCCCGGGTGAATCTCAGTAAAGAAACCAAAACGCCAAATTTCTGCCCTTCAGTGGTTAATGCAACCTGCACCCACAGTTTTACCTCCTGTCCTCCCATCAGGGGCCAAAATTTGTCGTCATCACCCAACATCAGCCCCCCAAAACCATAAAGCAGCCCAAATGCCCAAACCTCGTGTACCCAACACTGGGGGATAACCCAAATTTTTGAAGCCCTTTTTGATGACTAAAAAGCGGTTTGGGGCCCAGAAGGCATGTTAAAAGATAAAAGGGGCCCAAAAGGGAGGTACCCCCAAATTTTACGGGATGCCACCGGGAGGGGGGAAAAAAGGAAGCCGGTAAATTTGGGAAAAAATCCCGGGGCGGCCCCGGCAACGCCTTCAGTCCCTCTTGCTTGTAACCCCGCAGCTCCTGGTTTCAGAAATTTTAGGACGCCAAAAGTAAACCTTTTTGTGGTTTGATGATGACGCCCATTGCGGTTTCCAACGGGGGTCTTTTCAGCAAATTTCTTGCGGGGGCGCTTCATCACGGGACGAGGGGGAAGACGAGGGGGTTTTTGTGTCAGTAGGGGTTTTTCCCCCCTCAAAAAGGGAGGGGGGCGGTCGCAGAAGTCCGTTGAAAATGTTTTCCCCCCAAGCCAACGGTCACGAAAAACCCCGCCCTCCGTTAAATCCCATAAAAAAGGTCCAGGACCTCTCAAGCCTGGGCCTTTTTTGAGCAAGCCCCCTATTCCCCCACAAATTGTCATATGTCGCCTTTCCCCGAAAACGCATAAGTAGAGGAAAGAACCTTAGGGGGTTTAAACCCACCACCAACATGTCTACCCCCACATGCAGCGAATGCATGAGTTGAAATGGAGAGAACATTTGGGCCCAAAAAAAAGGCCAGACCGACCCCGGGGCCCTCCAACCACTGTCACACCCTCGGGCCCTTCCGCCTCCTCCTCCCCCGCCACCCCCAAGCTTCCCCTCACTCCCCCCCAGCCCTCTCAAAACCCGATCAGGGTTTCACCCTCCGCTTCAGCCTCCCCCGCCCCCTTTAGTCCCCACCACCCACCACCGGGAAGCCCAAATCCAACCCCCTTCCCCTTTCCCGGGCCTTTTTTGACGCCCCCTGCCGCCGCTCAGCGGGCGTTTTCCAGCCACCCTTCTGTTTTTCCGGGTTTTGGGGGGCAGAAGAAATTTTTTAAAACCCAAACCCCCCCAAAAAAGCCAAAACCCGGGAATGCCCGGGCTTTGCCGGTTTGGGCCCTTGGAAATTTTTGCCTTTCCGTCTGGTGACAAAAGAGGGTTCCCCCAAAGTCTTGGCCCTTCCTGCCTCCAATCCCAAGATGCTGAGCAGGTTTTCTTTGCCAGAAAAGCCGCCCCTTTCCCAGGCCAGCCACGTCATCTAAAAATTTTTAAAACGCGTTTTCCCCATCCCGTGTCCAGAAAAGTCCATTCCTAAACCCCCGGGCCCCCATGGGCTAGTTTTGCACGGCCCAAGGCCCCTATATCTCTGTGACAGCTCACGGGTGAGTGGGGGAAAGTCTCTGGGGTAAAGGGGCCCGGGTTTGGCGTTTCCTCTTTAAAAAACCCCAGGGATGGGGCAAAAGGGGTTTTTTTCCCCCAAGGTCCTCTTTGGGGGCATTTAAGTGCCCAGAGAAACCAGGGCCGGGGGTTGAAATTTAAACTGTCCTTGGAGACTGTCCCCCACACAAGGGCAGGGGCTGTGGACGGCTCCCCCGCAACAAAGACCCCCAGCCTGGCTGGGTGCCAAAAAAACCCTTTTGCCAGGCAAGGTGGTGTGCGATAACGGGCCCAAATCTTCTGGCCGCCCTTAAGATCGGGAGGCCCGGAGCACATTCCCCCTTTCCTGGCACATGTCAAAACCTTGTCGTCCAGGGAAAATTTTTAAAAAGGGTTTCCCCGGGGGTTTGGGCTGCCTCTGAGGAAGGGGTCCCCAAATTTTAAGTTCTCACTTCCCGGCCCTTGCCCCTCTTCCCTCCCGCCCCTGGTTGCGCGGGTTGCTCG
Source organism: Phyllomedusa bahiana (assembly GCA_025379985.1). Classification (NCBI taxonomy): domain Eukaryota; kingdom Metazoa; phylum Chordata; class Amphibia; order Anura; family Hylidae; genus Phyllomedusa; species Phyllomedusa bahiana. Next base: position 44,536 of record JAODAL010029293.1, read on the forward strand.
GCCCCCCCCCGTTCAAACCCCTCTCATTGTTGACGGGGGCAAAAACGCCCGGAATTCCACCCCCCACATCTCCAACGATTGTTTGGGACCCGCGCAATGCCATTAAAGCAAATACGAAAATGAAAACATGGCCCGACAACAGCGGGGCGGACCCCTGGGGGTGTTGAGCCCCCGAGAAATGGAGGCAGGTAAAGACTCTGCACCATTTTCCTTGCCAGTTTTGAAGAAGCCCCAAAATTTTCAGTGTGGGACGATTGCCCTTTTCAGCCCCTGACCATTGTGGTGGGTCTTAGTTCTGGAAAATATCGTTGGGAAAACTCCGAAACAACAGGTCCCGCCAGCGAGGAGGGGGAGACGGGGCACAGATCGGACACGGGGCCCCTTTTTCTCCGTCGAAACCAAAAAGGCCCGACAGTTTCTCAATTTTTTATAGGGCTTTATTAGGCAGTGGGTTTGGGGGCCAGGGCAAATGCAAGCGCGCATCCCCGCTTCAGGGTGGGATCATCTCAGGGAAGGGGCAGGGCTTTTGTTGAAGTGTGCCGGAGGAACGGAGGGGAAAAGGGGGAGGTATTCCAAGGGCCCGACGTTACGACTCCCTTTCCTTGGAAAAAAGGTTGGCGGCGAATTTGAGGCGGAGGAGGGAAAATGAGGAAAATCAGTTTGCTAAATGCCCCCCCCGACCCAGAGGCTTGGAAAATCAAGGCTCTATCTCTCACAATTTAAATGCTTGGGTTTCTCCATTTCCTCCAAATGATCCCCCGCATTTTAAAGGGCCCTCAAAAAAGAACAACCCGTTAAATGGGTGGCCACCCTCCCCCCATCCCCCCTGGGGCCCCCCCAAACCCCCCCCCGAAAAAACCCCCGCCCCCCCCTTTCCCCCCCCCCCCCCTTTCCACCCCAACCCCATAGTTAAAAAAAAAAAAAAGGAAAAAATTAAAAAAAGAGTTTAAAAAAAAGAGGAAAGGAAATGGAGACCTTTCTGATTGAAACAAATGGGGAAAATCTGTTGCATCTTTATTCCCCGTTTTTCAAATGTCTCGGGGTGTAAAAAAACATCAGCGACGTGACAGCATAGAAGGGGCCCAAATTAAACCGCAACCGGCCCCGCACAGCACAGGCAAAGGGTTTTAAGAAGCCCAATGGGTTGGCCTCCCGGCAATCTTTATTTACCACCCCACCAAAAGCATGCAAAGCAAAGGGGACACATCCCAAAACAAAGAGACCATCTTAAGATCAAAGGGGGGCCGGGGCTATCAGGTCTCAACACGATGTTTTTTTGTATGTGTTCGGACCCAATAACTTCTGGGTATCCAAAAATTGGGCGAATTTGGGCCCCAGTTCGCTTTTGCCACGCCCCAAAAAGGTGTTGTTCCCCGCCCGGGGAGCTAGCGTCATATTGGGCGGAACTTTTAGCCAGCTGGAGGGGTCATTACAGAAAAAACGCATCCGGCTTTTTCCCCCAGAAAATGTTGGGGTCGTTTTGACTTTCCCTCAAGATGAATTTGGCAAGGATCTCTGAGGGTGTTGTGGCCCCAATTGCCGAGGTCACCCATTAGTTTTCCGGGCTACTTCCCATTCCCTCTTCAAACAGAAAGGTCCTCTTTTAAAACTTTTTTTTAAAAAATGATTTAAATTTTTTACCCGCAAAAATTTTTTTCTCCTTTTTTCCCAAAAAGTTCATTTTGCTGGTTTTGATGTGAGGAAACTGTAAAAGACACCCAAGTTTTTCATGGCAACCCCCGATTCCATTTACTCACTTTATCTTTATAAGTTTTCGCATTGTCTTTTAATAATAATAAATAAAAAAAATAATCTTTATTTATATGCGCCAAATATTTCAAAGCACTTTAAAATGTAGAGGGTCTCATTACAGACAAAAGACAGACATTACCAAGTGAAAGCTACTTACAGGTGAGACCCAAGGTGTGAGGGCCCTGCTCACAAGAGCTTACAATCAAAGAGGGTCCCTTGGGGGAAAAAAAGGGGGAGAAGTGTAAATTTACAATGGCCCCAGCCATGCTTTATAAAATGGGGAGGTTTTACTAAAAATTTGAACCTGCCACCATGACGTACATCTATTACAAAATAAGTGCCTGGATGCCCTGTGTAGGGGTGAAATGTGTGTGATAGAAGGGGGGGGTTAAAAATTAGGGGTTTTTTGGTACCCCTGCCTGAAAAGATGTTTTTTTCAGGAACTTTTAAAACTGCAAAGGCTGGGATTGTGTCTGATGGTACGTGGTTGTCATGGTTTTGAGGTCATGTTGGTGGTAAGCTAAAGTTGTATTCTAAGGGGGGCTTTCCCCATCAAAATTTTTAATAGTGGCTGAGAAGTCATATTTATAATTTTTGGGGGTATGTTGCTGTGGATCAGCAATAATATGTTCCTTTTGGGAAAACAAAAAAAATGGGGTTTTTTTAAGTTGCTTTTTCTCCCTCACAATTTTTAATAGTGGTGAGAAGTCTATTTTTTTTTTTGGGGTCTGTTGTGGAGATGAAGTTAATCATGGTCCTTTGGAAAAAAATGGGGGCTTCTAAGTGGTTTTCCCCCTCAATTTTTTAACATGGTGAAAAGTCATTTTTATAATTTTTGGGGCATGCTGCTTTGAAAGGCAATCTACAGGTCCTATTCAAAAAAATGTTGTTTTTTACAGAATTTGTTTTCACAAAATTTTCCAAAAATGGCTCAAGGGGAGCTTTGAATTTTTGGGGGCATTTTTCTGTGACATGCAGTTTACTAAGGTCCTTTATAAAAAAAAAGTTTTTTAACAGACATTTGTTTTCACAATTGTCAAAAGTGGCTCAAGGGTGATGGTGCTGTCAGAAAAAGGAATAGGTTGGACACTGTTAATGGACACATATTGCAAAATGACTTGTTTTTGCAAGATCTTTAACATAGCTAGCAATCCCTGTATTGAGACAACCCATTTAATACAATTAAAAAAGAGAAACAAAGACATGGTGGGATTCCATCCTATTTTAAAAAATGTCTTTTCTAGAACAAAAATAATAAAAAACTTGCATGTACAAAATAGAGGGTAAAAAATTAGTCGGAATTGTACAAGAGAGGTACAGGAAAACTTGACCTGATGTAGGTTATTCAGAGGACATGGAGTATGGAGCATGGACAGAGAACAAAGTACAGAGACAATTTCCTCCAGCACGTTGAGTAAAATGAGAAAAAGAATGCCAAGAAAAAGGGCACCTGGGTGGAACAGGAGCGTGAACCACCAGTATTTCCAAGTGAAGCTCAATTGGTCTGCACTCATACGGAGGGGCAAGCGATACCCAGGAAAGAGACAGTATATGTCAAGTGAAACTAAAATGGTGGTTGAAAGACTCCTTTTTCCGGCACTTTTTAATCTGTGGGTCAGACAGATTTAATGGTCATTCTGCGGTACAGGACAGATATAGTCAATGTCCAGTTCAACTAAAATGGTGGTTGAAAGACTCCTTTTCCCAGCACTTTTTAATTTGGGGGTCAGACAGGTTTAATGGTCGTACTGCGATCCACGACAGGTCTAGTCATTGTCCATTTCAAATAAACTGGTGGTTGAAAGACTCCTTTTTCCGTCAATTTTTAATCTGGGGTCATGCAGGTTTGGGGTTCATGCTGCGTTCCAGGACAGGGATATTCAGTGTCCAGTTCAAGTAAAATGATGGTTCAAATCATACTGCCTTCTGCCACTTTATAATTGTGGGTGATGCAGGTTTAAGGGTCATGCTGTGGTACAAGACAGGCATAGTGAATGGTCTGTGACTTTTTTTCTGTGGCTTTTATAATCTAAGTGTGTTGCCTAAGATGTAGCACGTATCCATTTGACTTTTGTGGATTTTAATTCCAGCTTCTCCAGCCCTGTTTGGGTGTAAGAATGAAGGTGTTGTTGCTCTCCCATAGACTTTAATGGTCATCGGTGATAATCTATCATCGACCATCGAATATCTTATTGGTTATTGCCGTCATCGACCATCGACCCGATGACGATAGTCAACGTAATCGCTCAACACTAGTGGTATCACCCAGTTACTATGTCGTGGTGATTTATTCATGGTGTGGTGGTATTATTCAGTCACTATGTGCTGGTGATATGTGGTCACGGTGTGGCGGTAATCAGTCACTATGGGCGACATGTATGAAGGAAGGCGCGTCAAAGTGAATAGTTGAGTCTCATTTTGAGTGTATAATGTGCCTGATGTATGAAAGTGTTTTTTGTGCGTTCATTAATGGTGTAAAGTTCGACGCACTTCGCCTATGTGTTAGGCGCATTACGAAGCTTAGGCGCATATGTAATGTGCCTAACAGGTATTAAGGTTATAGACAGGCTAGAAGTAAGAGAAGTCATTAGAATAGCATGTCAGTGAATAGAAACTATGGTACTGATCCCACTTGGAGGACCACAGGTCCCAGCAATACCTGTGCTGTGCTGGCTCTTGCTGTATGTAGAAAAAAGGGTGAGAGCAGCAAAAATAAATTTAAAATTTAATGTAGTAAAAATTGTAAATATAAAAATCTGAACAACATAATCAATGGTTTTTAATGTCAAATTTGTTTTAGATTTCATTCATTTTAAATATATTTTATAGGAGATATTTTAATATTTTGGGAAATTATATATTTTATATTAATTTATATGATCATATTTTTCATTAAATTTAAACAATTACATTTTATACAGTTTGACAATTATAATAAATGACTTTTTATTATTGTACTAGTGTAAGTTGAGAAAAATTTGAAATTTTTTCGCCTTACACTAAATCTATCTCCACCTTGACTCCTCAGGCTCAGGCACACCACATTGAGATAGGTCTGCCTGCCAGAGCAGTGATGCGCCTAGTTTTGCCAAACCACATTCATATATATGTCTAATATTACGAGTGTGGTGCGATACACCTCCATAACGCCCCCAGAACACTCCTTCATGTTAGGCGCGTTACAAAGTGTCAAGTCTTACGAACAATGCACCTAACAAATTCATTAGTTGCATTAGACATCGTTGACTGCTCAGTTAGATGCATTATACGCCAGAAAAAGGGTGAAAAACACTTTCATACATGTCGCCCTATGTGCTGGTGATATGTAGTCTTAGTTGGAAATTGTTACTATTAGCCTGATATTCTGGTTTTGTGTAGCAGCATTATTTGGTAACTGTATGACTATTATTTAGTAGTTTTATACATAGCGCATTGTGTTAAAGCGTTTTGTATATTTTGGATTTGGTTCATGGTAATGCACAGGGGCGTAACTAGAAATGTCAGGGTCCCATAGCAAACTTTACAATGGGGCCCCACCACCCTCTGTAAAAAAATAAATAAAAAAAATTAACTTATCAAGAATGAGAGAAAAAATAGTGTACACCAGACACATCCCGCACACGCCACTCACACGTCGGCCATATCCCATACACGCCACTCACATGCCGGTCACATCCCGCACACGCCAGCCACTCACACACCGGTCACATCCAGCACACTCCAGCCACTCACACGCCGGTCACATCCCACACACGCCAGCCACTCACATGTTGGTCACATCCCACACACGCCAGCCACTCACATGCTGGTCACATCCCGCACACGCCAGCCACTCACATGCCAGTCACATCCCACACACGCCAGCCACTCACATGCCGGTCACATCCCGCACACGCCAGTCACTCACATGCCGGTCACATCCCGCACATGGCAGTCACATCCCGCACACCACGCCAGCCAGTCACATGCCGGTCACATCCCACACACGCCAGCCACTCACATGCCGCTCACATCCTGCACACGCCAGCCACTCACATGCCAGTCACATCCCGCACACGCCAGCCACTCACATGCCGGTCACATCCCGCACACGCCAGCCACTCACATGACGGTCACATCCCACACACGCCGGCTACTCACATGCCGGTCACATCCCACACCACAACCAGCCATTCACATGCCGGTCACATCCCGCACACGCCAGACACTCACAAGTCCCGCACACGTACTGATATTTCTGATATTATTGGACTGCGATTCTTTGATTGTTTACATACATTTTTTTTTGCTTTGGGAGCATCACCCTCTACCCTACACTGAGTACTGGTCACTTATGTAGATAATAAATATGTTGTAGATAGAACCACAAAAGGGCTCTACTTTCCAGCAGGGGACCAAATCAGTATATTGGTTAGCACGTGCTAAAGAATAAAGAAATCCAAGCCTGACACTTTCTCAGACAAAGAGATCTGCTGAGTTTATTACAAAGAGTCAAGGTTTTTAACAGATGGGGGGTGTACACATTCCTTAAGCAACATAAACCCTCTTGATTGGCTCTTCTTATCTACATGTTTAAATGATCCTCCTCTCTCTTTGTTAGAGAGAAGAAAAACATCTAAGCTGGACGGCCATCTTGGCATATCTAGGTGTGTCTGAACACAGACGCCATCTTGTGAGAGGAATGGACATTATACATAATACGTACTATAACAGTTATCCTTTACAAACAGATTATATGTGCGGCCATTTGCTAACACATTAAAAAGTTTACGGTTATACAGGCAGCTTTTACGTGCAATATATAAAGACATGTGAGGTATTATATTGATTAATACATTAAAATAGAGACACAAAGGATCACACATATATAACCTTTGTTCCCATCCACAACAGTCCCCCCTGAGACTTTGGTCTCATTTTAATCTTTCCCTTGGGACCTTGACACCACGGGACAAAGCTGCGTTGAAGTGTCCCAACCTATGAAACTCCCGCTTATCAAAGAGGGTTGGGCTCAATACTTTCCCCCATCTGGTAATCCACTATCCCTACACTCCCTGCGCAACACTTCTATCTAGGGAGACGTTCGTTCTCTCAGGGGCAGGCACATGTTGTGGCAAGGGTCCAAAAGGTGTCTTAATGTCCATGTCATTATAGGAGCCGGGCTTTGGACAGCTGTAGGGTATGGTAGTGTTGCCGTCTGTCACGGTTCCGGACGTGGAAGTGGATCCTCTGGACCACCACAAGCAATGGTGTAAGCCACGCCAGGGAACGGAATCTAAGTAGGTCCCGGTTTTCACCAGAGCCCGCCGCAAAGCGGGATGGACTTGCTGCGGCGGGAGTCTACCAGGTCGTTACCCCTGATGTGACTTGCTTGCGGTGGCAGCCGAAGTATAGCGTGGTGCAAAATCGTAGGCAGGCTCGTCGTCGGGGTCAGGCAGAAGGTCAGGGGAGGCAGCTATGGTTCGTGGTCGTGGACGGCAGGCGTCAGGCAGGGCAGAGATTCGTGGGCAAGAGACGGAACGAGGGTACGGTACCGGTAATCAGGCGAGACATAGGGGG
>JAODAL010029294.1:0-51846 GCA_025379985.1 Phyllomedusa bahiana
ACACTTGAAAAAAGCAAAATATAATAATGTAAAACTAAAAATAAAACTTCCCAAATAAATTCTGTAAACAAGTGTCGTTACCAAAAATATACTATAAGACAGTCCTAGCAAATAGCATAGTGCCACTTTGTGACTGTGGGTCAAAAGGTTTAGGGTCATTGCTGTGGCCAGGAAAAGGATAGTCTAGTCCAGTAAAAACAAAAAAGGTGGTTCAAAGACTCCTTTTTGGGCACTTTTTAATCTTGGTCAGACAGGTTTAAATGTCATACTGCGTACAGGACAATATTAGTTAATGTCCAGTTCAAAAACTAAAATGGGTTGAAAAGACTCCTTTTCCGGCACTTTTTAATCTGGGGGTCATGCAGGTTTGGGGCTCATGCTGTGGCCCATGACAGGGATAGTCTATGTCCAGAGAAACTAAAATGGTGGTTCAAAGACTCCATTTTGCGGCACTTTTTAAATCTGGGGCTCATGCAGGTTTGGGGCTCCTGCTGTGACCCAGGACAGGTATAGTCAATGTCCATTCAACTAAAATGTTGGTTCAAAGACTCCTTTTTTACGGCACTTTTAATCTGTGGGTCAGACAGGTTTAATGGTCATACTATGGTAGAGAACAGGTATAGTCAATGTCCAGTTCAACTAAAATGGTGGTTGAAAGACTCCTTTTCCCAGCACTTTTTAATCTGTGGGTCAGGCTGGTTTAATGGTCATACTGCGGTACAGGACAGATATAGTTAATGTCCAGTTCAACTAAAATGGTGGTTCAAAGACTCATTTTCCCGATACTTTTTAATTTCGGGGTCAGACAGGTTTAATGGTCATACTGCGGTCCAGGACAGATATAGTTAATGTCCAGTTCAACTAAAATGGTGGTTGAAAGACTCCTTTTTCCGACACTTTTTAAACTGGGGTCATGCAGGTTTGGGGCTCATGCTGCGTTCCAGGACAGGGATATTCAATGTCCAGTTCAAGTAAAATGATGGTTCAAATCATACTGCCTTCTGGCACTTTTTAATGTGTGGGTCATGCAGGTTTAAGGGTCATGCTGTGGTGCAAGACAGAGATAGTGAATGGTCTGTGAGTTTTTTTCTGTGGCTTTTATAACCTAAGTGTGTTGCCTAAGATGTAGCACGTATCCATTTGACTGTTGTGGATGTTAATTCCAGCTTCCCCATCCCTGTTTGGGTGTAAGAATGAAGGTGTTGTTCCTCTCCCATAGACTTTAATGGTCATCGGCGATAATCTATTATCGACTATCGGATATCTTATTGATAATTGCCAATATCGACTATCGACCCGATGACGATAGTCAACGTAATCGCTCATCACTAGTCCCGGGCAGAAGATCCATAGGACAGTCATATGGGCGATGGGCCGGCAATGACTCAGCTTGCTTCTCGGAGAAGACGTCTGCGAAGGCTTGGTATGGTGCAGGAAGGCCCGTCAGAGACTTAGACGACCCAGGAGAAGCGGTAAGCACCGGGCGAGGTGCCACCAAACAGCGAGACTGACACTCCGAACCCCAACTCAGGACTTCGCCCGTCTGCCAGTCGAGCATGGGAGCATGGCGTTGCAGCCACGGAAGACCCAGGAGAATGGACGAGGAGGAACGGGGTAGTACGTAGAACGCAAGTCTCTCTTTGTGCAGTACCCCTACTTGTAGGACCAGAGGCTCAGTCCGGAACCGAATTGGATCCTTGAGAATCTCTCCACTGACAGAGGAGATGAGTAGGGGTTTCTCCAGGTGGATCACAGGGAGATTATGCTGGGACACCAGGGCAGCATCCAAGAAATTTCCAGAAGACCCAGAGTCCAGAAAAGCAGTAGCGTGAAACTGGGAACCAGGCCCAGTGCCGACGATCACGGCATGGTCAGGCGAGGAGAGGACTTGCTCTCACCTAGGGACGCCTCTCGTACGTACCCTAGGTGCGCTCGTTTCCTGGACGCTGAGGGCGCAGTGGACAGGATCTGCGGAAATGGTCTGCACTGCCACAGTACAGACAAAGAGTCTCCTCACGTCTTCTGGTTAGCTCCGTTGTACCCCTGACGTGACGTTGTTGTTACCCCTGACGTGACTTGCTTGCGGTGGCAGCCAAAGCATAGCGTGGTGCAAAATCGTCAGGCAGGCTCGTAGTCGGGGAAAGGCAGAAGGTCAGGACAGGCGGCAATGGTTCGTGGTCGTGGACAGGCAGTAGGTCAGGGCAGGCGGCAAGATGCGTGGTCAAGGAACGGAAGCTACTGGTACGGTACACGGTAAATCAGAACAAGGCTTGGAACGCTGTCTCAGTAGGCTAAATGGCACTAAAGATCCGGCACAGCCCCAGGAAGGGGCAGGCTTACCTAAGGGCAGTGACCGGGTATAGCCAATTCCCGGTGCACTGGCCCTTTAAATTTCACAGAGCCGGCGCGCCTTAGTGATCGGGGAGGCGCGCGCCGGGAGGCTGGAGCAGCAACATGAGCGCGGCCGGGTAAGTAGGAGAGTGACTGGCCGGCCGGGTGAGCGTGCCCACCGCCCGACATGCGGGCGGCGGTGCCGCTCGTGCGGGGGCCACGGGTGTGCCCGCGACCCGGAACAGGGGTCGCGGCCCACCCATGACACTAATACTTGGTAGCACAACCTTTAGCCAAAATAACTGCGAACAACCGCTTCCAGTAACCATCAGGAATTTTAGACCATTCTTCTTTGGCAAACTGCTCCAGGTGCCTGATATTTGAAGGGTGCCTTCTCCAAACTGCCATTTTGAGATCTCTCTGCAGGTGTTCTGTGGGATTCAGGTCTGTATTAATTGCTGGCCACTTTAGAAGTCTTCAGTGCTTTCTCTCAAACCATTTTGTAGTGCTTTTTGAAGTGTGTTTTAGGTCATTGTCCTGCTGGAAGACCCATGACCTCTGAGGGAGACCCAGCTTTCTCACACTGGGTGCTACATTATAATGCAAAATTTGTTGGTAGTCTTCAGACTTCATAATGCCATGCACACGGTCAAGCAGTCCAGTGCCAGAGGCAGAAAAGCAACCCCAAAACATCAGGGAACTTCCGCCATGTTTGACTGTAGGGACCGTGTTCTTTTCTTTGAATGCCTCTTTTTTTTACCTGTAAACTCTATGTTGATGCCTTTTCCCAAAAAGCTCTACTTTTGTCTCATCTGACCAGAGAACATTCGTCCAAAACGTTTTAGGCTTTCTCAGGTAAGTTTGGGCAAACTCCAGCCTGGCTTTTTTATGTCTCGGGGTAAGAAGTGGGGTCTTCCTGGGTATCCTACCATACAGTCCCTTTTCATTCAGACGCCGACGGATAGTTCGGGTTGACACTGTTGCACCCTCGGACTGCAGGGCAGCTTGAACTTGTTTGGATGTTAGTCGAGGTTCTCTATCCACCATCCACACAATCTTGCGTTGAAATCTCTCGTCAATTTTTCTTTTCCGTCCACATCTAGGGAGGTTAGCCATAGTGCCATGGGCTTTAAACGTCTTGATTATACTGTGCACGGTAGACACAGGAACATTCAGGTCTTTGGAGATGGACTTGTAGCCTTGAGAGTGCTCATGCTTCCTCACAATTTGGATTCTCAATTCCTCAGACAGTTCTTTGGTCCTCTTTCTTTTCTCCATGCTCAATGTGGTACACATAAGGACACAGGACAGAGGTTAAGTCAACTTTAATCCATGTCAACTGGCTGCAAGTGTGATTTAGTTATTGCCAACACCTGTTAGGTGCCACAGGTAAGTAACAGGTGCTGTTAATTACACAAATTAGAGAAGCATCACCTGATTTTTCAAACAGTGCCAATACTTTTGTCCACCCCTTTTTTATGTTTGGTGTGGAATTCTATCCAATTTGGCTTTATGACAATTCTTTTTGTGGCTTTCCATTGAAGACAAATTAAATGAAGATAATAATACCAAAGAATTTGTGATTGCAATAATTTTCAGGAAGAAACTGAGTATGATCTGACAGAATTGCAGGAGTGTCAATACTTTTGGCCACCACTGTATGTATTATTTATGTTACCTTGTTGGGGCATATGCATTTTTTGAATATATTACTCTAAATCATGTGTATCATTTTTATTATTTTTGTTTTGTTTGTAACTGAGTTATTTTGATTTGGGATATATTTACCTGTAGCACTTTCGGCACTTTTTTGTACTGCTATTGTTTGTTTTTGTATTTGCGTTGATTTATTTTCAATAAAGATATATTTATTTTATTGGGTAAATGTAGTTTTGTTTGGCGTTGCAGTATAATGAAACCTTCCAGAGGTTGTTTTCTTATGTATCCATATTTGATAGACATGCTACTACTGTACAAAAAGCCATCTGGAGGAATTGACATGTGTTGAGAAGTGACCCAAAATATGGTCATTTATTCAAGGATAGTCCCAGATTTATTTTTAAACAAGGCAAATCCATTGGCGATATGTTAGTTCATTCTAATATAAAACCAACTAAGAAAAGCCACCAAACTTTTCTAAAAACACCAAATACTTTTCCTTGTACATCATCTCAAAATTGTAGTTCCATCATGAGAGGCAAAACCATGAAACACCCCTCTAAAGGCTATGATGTTTCAATGAAGAGCTTCTTTACTTGTAGTAGTAAGAATGTCACTTATGCACTGAAATGCATATGTGGCAAGATATATGTGCGCCAGACTAGCCCTACTTCTTGTAGATTTAGTTCATTTTTTCTATATTTGTAAATGTATGTTTACCATGTGATAGGTCGTAGTTGTTATATATACAGAGGAAGTACTTAGTCTATGAGTCTTCTTGGGAGTGATTAGCCGTGAGAATGCCTTCCGGAAGAAGGAGGCATGGCCTTCGAAACGTTGTAGTCAGCGGATGGCTACCCTCCGAGTTGTTTCTTCATGGACATTTGTACTTGGATTATACTCCTCGATAGAAGTATAGAGGACTTTTCTAACCTCAATGGACATATCACAGGTTTTTACATGTCTCTAACATGTTGATTTTGCTCTAATATATTGATCTGATTTGTTGAAAAAGGAATTTATGTATAAAAATATTTTGAACATATGGGTCTTGCTTACGTCTTTGTACATTGTGATTTGCTGGGGTTGTTGGAGAGAACCCAGCTGACCTGTATGTGATACATCCACTTTAGTCTCGGTATGTTAATTTAATGGTGAAAAAATAAATTGCCAGACGAGAAACAGAGAGTAAACCACACAATGTAACCATATGCACCATCTTTGAGAACTGGTATAGCATGTCCAAATTACAGTACTGTGCAGTCTAAATAAATATTCAGATCTGTAACAAGGTCAAGGGAGCATGAGGAACAAACAAAAGTTGTAGTAGACCAGGGGGTAATTTTATATGACACGGTTTTTGGCATATATAACATGGTGCTACAAAATCTGCTACAAAATCTTGAAAATAATGGCCACCAGTATTGACATTTTAATACCTAGATAATTTGAAGAGTTCTCTCCAGAAAAGTATTCATCTCCTCTTTGACAGTGAGATATAAATCTTCCTAGGAGATATTTCACATAAATATATATTATTCCAAGCAGATAATTAGTTAACAAGCAAAGCCAAATTAGTAAACGGTATACTTCATAACTCACATCCTTCAGGAGACCAGCATGTGCCGGAAGGATGTGTGCCACCATTACTTTATGCTGTAACGGTTTGTACTGTGTTGTGACAAGACAGATCAAAGGCCCCAATCAGACAAACATGTATTGTGTTAGTTTGTGGTGGAGCAGTTGATAACAATGCTGTTTTGCAATGCCAGGGCTGTGGATTCCAATTCCAGCTAAGCCTAATGTTTGGTGACATTTTTCAAATTAGAAAGGCAGCTAGTTACATAGTTAGTATGGTTGAAAAAAGACATGTGTCCATCAAGTTCAACCTAGGGTGGGTAATGTGGGAGACAGGGATTTTAAGCCCAGCTTCCGCACTGGTTAATGCACTGAAACCCACAAGGCAAGAACCAATCTGCTCCAGTGGAGACCCCATTTCTGACCACAGAATCGTCATCAGCCAGGATACAGAATTTTACATAGCTACATACGCATTAATATTCTTTGGTTTCAGGTAGTTATCTATGCCTTTCTTGAAACTCTCTACTGCTCCTGCTGAGACCAGCTCCTCAGGCAGGCTATTCCACAGATTCACATTTCTTAGGATCTGGAGATTGAATCCTTTTTTTTTTCTAGCCAAAAGGAATGTCCCCTTGTATTTTGAGGGGGATTTACTTGAAAAAAAATTCACCCATACTTTTTGTAGGGACCGTTTGTATATTTATATAAATTAATCATGTCACCCAAAGCCGTCTTTTCTCATGACTAAATGAGCTCAATACTACTAACCTCTCCTCATAACTAAGATGCTCCATTCCCCTTATAAGTTTGGTTGCTCGTTTTTGCATTACATCTCTTCTATAAACTGGGGCTAAGAGCTGAACAGCATATTCCAAGTGAGGTCGCACCAATGCTTTATACTGCGGTAGAATCACATCATTGTCCCACAAGTCCATGCCTCTTTTAATACACGCCAATATCTTACTTGCCTTAGAGGCAGCTGATTGGCACTGCATGCTGTTCTGTAGTCTATGATCTACAAGAACGGCAAGATCTTTCTCAACAAGCAATTCTCCAAGTTTCCCTTCCCCTAGAAAATATTATTCCTGCAGATTATTTCTACCCAGATGCGGAACCTTACATTTATCCCCATTGAATCTCATTTGCCAAGTGGATGCCCAAACACTCAGTGTGTCCAGGTCTGCTTGCAATTTATGAGCATCTTCCATTGATTGCACTACCCTGCATAGCTTGGTGTCATCTGCAAAAACAGAAATCGTGCTATTGATCCCTTCCACTATATCATTAATAAATACATTAAATAAAATGTAGTTTTGCTCATTTATATTTCATCTTTTTACTACATGTGCTCTACAAATTTGCTAGTACAAATTAACCAGTAAGAGATCTGTGTTAAATATTATTTCATGTTTATATCCAAGCAGACAATTAACTGCATAACAAAGCTAAATAAGTAATGGGTACTATTCAGGTTAGAATTAGAGACGGGCGAATTTATTCTAACAAAGTGGAATTCGTTTAGAATTTCAGGAAAACTTCGGATCTGAACGAAGTCGAAGTTTGGGGTACTTCGGGTGAACGAAATGTGCTTTTCATTGATAAAATGGCTGCGAGCACATGGCGTTACATGGGGCGAAGAACTCTGGGAGGAAGAAGGGCATAGCCTGCATGACATGTGCAGAGATGAAGCCAATCAGAGACCGGCGGGATTCTGTGACGTCACCGCACTATATATGTTCGGGCGCGACGCTGGGAGCTCATACCGCTCTCACTGTACTGATCAGGAAGGTGCTGCCGCGGCTGATTGTTACTGAAGAACTGATTTTTATACAGCGATTTTTGAGGGGTGTCTGAGCTTGTCTCAGAGACTGCTTCTCTTAAGGTTCTATTTCTGATTTTTTTGGGTATTGGATCTGAAATCCAGTGTGCGTCCACTGCAGCTGCATCTACATTTAAATCCTATCTGCTCACAGCACATTGAATATCAAAGGGGGATCTAAGGCAGTTCCTGTTGTATTCATTTAAAGAAACAGCGTTTTTACAATACAAATACCACTTCATTTTTGGCTGCTCAATTCTTTGGCGCAATTTACATTAAGGGGTTAATAAAGCGTTGTTTTCAGCTGTGGTGACTCCCAAGAAACCGTCATTTTCACCGCCAAAATATATAAATTTTTCCTGTAGCCTAATTCACAAGCAAAGGTTAATTACAATTTTATCTCTTGTTGTGTGGCGTAAAAAACACTGCATTGTAACACGCTACAAAGCTAGTAGTTTGTGGTGGCTCAATTCTTTGGCACAATTTACATCCAGGGGTTAATTAAGCGTTGTTTTTCAGCTGTGGTGACTCCAAGAAACCGTCATATTCACCACCAAAATATATACATTTTTCCAGTAGCCTAATTCATAAGCAAAGGTTAATTACAATTTTATCTCTTGTTGTGTGGCGTAAAACACACCGCATTGTAACACGCTACAAAGCTAGTAGTTTGTGGTGGCTCAATTCTTTGCCGCAATTTACATCCAGGGGTTAATTAAGCGTTGTTATTCAGCTGTGGTGACTCCAAGAAACCGTAATTTTCACCGCCAAAATATATATATTTTTCCTGTAGCCTAATTCACAAGCAAAGGGTTTAAATTTCAATTTTATCTCTTATTGTGTCGCGTAAAAAACACCGCATTGTAACACGCCTACAAAGCTAGTAGGTTTGTGGTGGCTCAATTCTTTGGCGCAATTTACATTAAGGTTTTAATTAAGCTTTTGTTTTTCAGCCTGTGGTGACTCCAAGAAAACCGTTACATTTTTTTCACCGCCAAAATAATAAATTTTTCCTGTAGCCTAATTCACAAGCAAAGGTTAATTACATTTTTATCTCTTGTTGTGTGGGGAAAAAAACACTGCATTGTAACACGCTACAAAGCTAGTAGTTAGTGGTGGCTCAATTCTTTGCCGCAATTTACATCCAGGGGTTAATTAAGCATTGTTTTTTCAGCTGTGGTGACTCCAAGAAACCGTCATTTTCAAACCCCCAAAATATATACATTTTTTCCCGTAGCCTAATTCACAAGCAAAGGTTAACTACAATTTTATCTCTTGTTGTGTGGCGTAAAAAACACTGCATTGTAACACACTAGAAAGGTAGTAGTTTGTGGTGGCTCAATTCTTTGGCGCAATTTAACATCCAGGGTTAACTAAGTTTTTTTCTGCAAGTTTGCACATCAGTAAAATGAAACTTTCTTTTTCACCGCCACAGAAGAAATTCTGTAGCATAATTCATATGCCGAAGGTTAATTAGCCTTTACATTCATAAAATACACAGAGTTTTTAAACGGCACATACAAGTAAATTTTTCCTGCCCATTTGTGAGCGCAATTATATCCAAGGTTACCCATGTTTCTAGTGGGTTTCATTTGGAGTCAAATACAGGGTGTGTGATTTGTATCATATACAGATATCTTCATTATCAACCTTTTGTCCTGTACATTTTAAGACAAACAGTATGTCAGACAGAAGAGCTTGGCAGGCACTGCACCGCAAGTGGCTGAGGCACAATATTCCTGGAGCAGCCCAGGTCGCAGCACAGCAAGGGTACGTCGCATCAGGGTCACTCGGGTGAAGTCCACAACTGCCGCTGTCATCTAGCGCCGTGATGCTGACTAGCAACCAAGGGTTCATGATTGGTTGAACCTAGGTCATCCCACTTTTTTCCCCCCACCTCCCCCCCCCAAGAATGACATCTGAAAAAACCCCAGCCAATGAGTCTTGGGAACGTCAGACACAACCCTTAGTTTGGCATGGCCCGGGAGCGGGTCAGCAGCCTCACCTTGCTCAACCCACCTCTTTCCAATCCGGTTCCCTCAGCCATAGATCTACTATGTGGCTGGTCTCAGCGCCACTAGAAGCAGGATAGAACAAATTTGAGGAGTGGCAACAGCAGCTCTAGGCAGCGAAGAAATGGTGCCAATATCCCCTGCTTCTTGCAGTAGGCGGCAAAGTATAGATGTTGAGTGTGGCATGGAGGGTTTTTTTATTTCAATTGTTTTTGTTATGTTTTTTTGTTGGGGGGGGGGGGAAAGGGGTCATCCTCTGCATCCAGACCGGTGATGAGGACAGCCAGTGACATGAAACACAAATAGATGAGATTAGCCCGACCGCACTTGGGAGCCGGGTGAGGCAAGGCTTCATCCATCGTCAGGAGAACGGGCGTCAGCTTGCGCATCAGCAGCGGCGCAGCAGCAAGTGTGGGTCGTGTGGCCGTGAGTCAGCAGGATATCAGCAGTGTGAGGTCGGGAGCCAAGCGGACCACTGGGTAAAAAACCCGCTTTGTCATGACCAATAATAGTAGCTGCACATGTGCTCAGCGAGGCAGCGGCGGCAGTAGTCACTCAGTGCGGAGCGTTGGCGGTAAAATCCAGAACTCCGTCGGTGTGGCAGTTCTTTGCTAAGACACCGGAGGAGCCGAATATAGGGTATATGTAAGAAATCTGAAGCAGAAATGAAGCGTGGCCAGGGAGCTAACGTTGGCACCACGGCCCTGCGTCAACACATGCAGCGTCACATCCGGTGCCTGGGAAGAACGTGGCTCAGATGTGGTGGTCCATCTGCCGCTGCAGCACAGCCGCAGCGCCCATGGCACGCATGCCATTGCTCCGAGTCAAGGCTCCAACACCTCTGCAGAAGGAAGTTTCTGTTTCTCTTTGACATCATCTCCCGGCCAGATGCACCTGCTCCCGCTACTCAGGCCGGCCCCCCCCCCCCCCAGCAGTCGTTCAGCGAGGCGAATTGCAAAAGAGACAACAGTATCGTCCAACATCCTAAGGGCAGAAGCTGACCGTACTCCTGTCCAAGTTGTTTGTGTCTGAGTACCATCCCTTTCGCAAATGGTGGACTCTGCACCTTTCAGAGAAACTAATGGCTTGGCCAGCCGAGATGGAGAGTTCCAAGCCGAATTTCTTTTCCAAAAAGGCATTACCAGCACTTTCATAAATATGTATAACAGAAGGTGGGCCAGCCCTGAGCTTATCGGTTGATCCAATGCACGGCTACGCAGACATCTGGAGCTGTATCACTGTCAGGGCCAGTCATGTCTTTTACGGCCCACTGGGTGAATGTGCTTCCGGCCCAGGCACACAACAACTTGGACAGGAAGACCCCGCTTCTCCTCCACGTTGTCAACTGCGGTTCCTGCACCAATGTCCGCCTCCCTCCTCCTCCACCACCACCACATCTCAGCCTCCACCAGTACTGCTCCATCATACACATGTGTAGGGCACAGCGGTGTCACGTCAGTTCTACACCTGGCTTGCTCGCGAACGAGAGTCCACACAAGGGGGGAACTGCTCCACGTCATGCAGCCAATAAATCGATGTATGGCTCCTCTCCACGCCAACTGCAAATCGAACCATGTGACGGACAATGGGAGAACATGGTGTCATCGCCTGCACCGAGGAGAGATGGTCCTGCGCCTGCATGGCGAACGTGTTCCAATCTGGTTGTGAAAAGGTTCTGAAGTCTTCCACCGATCTCAGAAGATTCTGAAAAAGGCCAGGAAACTGTGCATGCACTTTCATCCATTCCTAACAAAGTCCAGGAACACCCTCCGTCGGAAGTTTGCAGCGGCAGAACGGCCTCCTCCAACACACTCTGATATGCGATGTTTCCACCCGGGTTGGGAATTCCAGCTGCACATGTTGGACCGACTGTATGAACAGAAGAAGGGCCCATTAACGATTTTTTGATGATCCAGGAGGACAGGAGTACTCCCCTTGTGTAAACTTTGATGTCAGCCAGTGCAGCACATTGCGTGACACCTGCCGGTTTTGTTTGAGGCCATTCGAGGAAGGCCACGATATTTGTCAGTCGCCAGGACTACGTTGAAATGAATAACGTCACTTCCAACTGCTTCATGACCTGGAACAGATGCTGAAAAATCTGTCTGGGCAAGGGTGACTGGAGATGTGGCGACTACATCTCGCGGCCACAGAGTCCGCTGGGGACTGAAAATGGAGTGAGGAGGGGTGGAGACATTGGAGCAGAAGCATTGTCTGGTGAAATGAGTGGATTTCTACCCCAGGTGACAAGAGAGGAGGACAGGAAGCAGCTGGAGGAGGTAGATGGAGATGAGGAAATAAGAGGCAGATTGATCCGCCGAGCACCGTGGCAGTATACAGTGGAATGGATGCAGGAAGCCCCTCCGAGTCACTTGAGCAGATGGCCCGCAGCATGCTGATTTGCCTGGCTAGTGACAGCCGAATAGTCAGCATCCGGCAGAGGGATGACTTACTGGCTCCCACCCTATTGGACCCTCGCTACCGTCCCAAATGGGAGAGCCTTTTTCCCAGCTATTGAAGAGGGAGGAACAAACTCAAAATACTATAGGGAAATCCTCCGTAGTCAGTTGCTGCTGCCTATGTGCGGCATCGTGACCCCCTCCTCTGACAGGTCCTGACCGGGGGGTTTCTTTCACGCTCACGAACTACTGCCCGCGGCTTCCGGGGAAGGTGGGGTGGTCGAGCGTACCACTCCATCAGCACCAACCTAAGTCTGGAGTCACTGATGAGTCAGCTTTCCTTCACCCGCCTAGTGAGGAGGCATTCGCCAGCACCAGCAGCATCAGGACCTTTGAGCTGACCCTGAACCAACAGGTGTGGCCAACTTGGACAGCACTCTGCCACCCCAGTTTAGAGATCCGCTGGACTACTGGCAGCCAAAACTGGAGTGTGGCCGCAACTTGCCGAGGTTTTGCAGTGGAGAACTGTCCCTGCCCGCCAGTAGGTGTCATCAGAGCGGGTGTTCAGTGCGGAGTGGGACATCGTTACCCAAGGAGACCCGCTTGTCCAACTGGGAAATGTGGAAACACTGACCTTTGTTAAGATGAATCAGGCAAGGATCGGCAGGAATTTCCACACACCAATGCTTAGTTTATCAGACTAAATCAGCCATGACTACTCACCCAAACTGCTGCTGTGGCTGCTCCATGACCTACACACTTGATCATTGTGCCACTGTCTGACCTCATGCAGCTGCTGATGGCAGCTGCCGTGACATCCACACCTGTGTCACTTGTCCTCACTCTGTGCCTACTCCTGTTTTGCCACCTCCATAATGTCATTGTGCCACTGTCTGACCTCATGCTGCTGCTGTGACTGCTGCCGTGACCTCCACACTGTGTCATTGTCGAACTCTGTGGCCTACTCCTGTTTTTGCCACCTCCAGAATGTGATTGTGCCACTGTCTGACCTCATGCTGCTGCTGTGGCTGCTGCCGTGACCTACACACTGAGTCATTGTGCCACTGCCTGAGCCTCATGCTGCTGCTGAGGCTGCTGCCGTGACCTCCACACTGTGTCCTGGTCCCACTCTGTGGCCTACTCCTGTTTTTGCCACCTCCAGAATGTGATTGTGCCACTGCTGACCTCATGCTGCTGCTGTGGCTGCCTGCCCGTCGACCTCCACACTGGTGTCATTGTCCCACTCTGTGCCTTCTCCTGTTTTTGCCACCTCAGAATGTCATTGTGCCACTGTCTGACCTCATGTTGCTGCTGAGGCTCTGCCTGTGACCTACACACTGTGTGTCATTGTGCACTGTCCTGACCTCAGCTGCTGCTCTGGCTGCGGCCATAACCTCCACACTGTGTCATTGTGCCACTCTGTGGCCTACTCCTGTTTATTCCACCCTCCAGAATGTGATTGTGCCACTGTCTGACCTCATGCTGGCTGCTGTGGCTGCTGCCGAGACCTACCACACTCTGTCATTGTGCCACGTTTGACCTCATGCTGCTGCCTGTGGCTGGCTGCCGTGACCTACACACTGTGTCATTGTCCCACACTGTGGGCTACTCCGGTTTTTTGCCACCTCCAGAATTCATTGTGCCACTGAGTCTGAACCTCATGCTGCTGCTGTGGCTGCTGCCGTGATCTACACACTGTGTCATTGGCCACTGTCCTGACCTCATGCTGCATTTTTTGGCCTGGGTGCTGCTGCCAAGTGACCTCCTCGACTGTGTCATTGTCCCACTCTGTGCCTACTCCTGTTTTCTCCACCTCAAAAATGTGATTGCGCCACTGCCTGACCTCATGCTAGCTGCTGTGGCCTGCTTGCGTGACCTCCACACTGTTGTCGATTGTCCCACTCTGTGGCCTGCTCCTGTTTTTTGCCACCCCCAGAATGTCATTGTGCCACTTGTCTGACCTACATCTGCTTGCTGTGGCTGCTGCCTAACCTCCCCTCTGCATTGAGCCACAGTCTGACCTCATCTGCTGCTGTGGCTGATGGCTGTGACCCTCCACACTGTGTCCATTGTCCCACTCTGTGGCTTACTACCTGTTTTTGCCCCTCCAGAATGTGATTATGCCACTGCCAGACCTCAAGCTGCTGCAGTGGCTGCTGCCGTGACCTCCACACTGTGTCCATTGTCCCACTCTGTGCCTACTCCTATATTTGCCCTCCAGAATGTCATTGTGCCACTGTCCTGACCTCATGCTGCTGCTGTGCTGCTGCTGTGACCTACACACTTGTGTCATAGTGCCACTGTCTGGCCTCATGCTGCTGCTGTGACTGCTGCTGTGACCTACACCATTTGTCATTGTGCCACTGTCTGACCACATGCTCAGCTTGTCCGAGACCTCCACACTGGTCATTGTCCACTCTGTGTCCAATTCCTGATTTTTGCCACTCCAGAATGTCATGTGCCACTGTCTGACCTCATGCTGCTGGGCTGCCTCCGTCAACCCTCCACGCTATGATCACTAATGTTGCACCTTAGCTCTCCAGCTTGTTTTTCTTATCCAGCTTTCTCTGGCATGACTATTTTACAGGCCACATTCCCGGTTCAGTTTTTTTGGCATTAGCCCTCTTACGTGCCCAGGGAATTTATAGTAAGCGATTTAAGAGCGGCCATGTCATGTGCGTGTCCATACTAAAACACAACATTGTATAAGACCAAACCAAGCTCCCTCTGCATGTTACATCATAGCACAACATTCCTACAGCATCCTGCAGGCTTCTGTGCAGCCTGAATAGCTTGTTTTTTTTAACATGATTCAGTCGCCGAAGTAAAATTTCGGAACGAAGTTATTATTGCCGAGAATTCGGCAAAGTGCAACGAAACAATTTCCAGGAATTCGCCCATCTCTAGTTAGAATTCAAAACTATTTTCATTAATAGAAAAAAAAAATAGAGGTCAAAGCCCTCAATAGATGTTGAAGGTCTAAGTTAAATGCGTAATGGTGAATGTGGTTAAAAGAGAAAAGTGGATGCCAAGAGGGCAGAGGAGAGTTAAATAGAGTTTTTGGGTAACGAGGGGGATGTAGAAATTAAGATAAATTAAATGAAGGCAAAGAGCGTTGAAGAAAAAAAGGTGAGTAGGGAGTAAGGAGGTTGAGTATTAAAAAAAGTGGGTGGTAAAGGTTGAGCAGTGACAATACTACTGCCATAGCAGTAGCATAGAGGTAGCAACTGCTACGGGTCCCACCGCCTCGGGGGGGGCGCTATCGCATCCTGCATCAGAAGGTCCACCCCCATGTCCCAAGCATTCAGAGGCAGAGGAAGTTCACTTTACAGCTGTCTCTTTATTTAAAATGTGGAACACATGCTGGGTAGCTTGACTAAACATCAACAGCTCAAGAAGCTCCTGAACAGTGAGTTGGGCTGCTGACGTGTAGCTGCCTAATGTCTGCACCAGCTTTATGTCAGGGAACTGACAGGGTCCTCTCCTCACTGTCTTCCTGTAATTGTATTGATGCTGGCTTCTGCACAGTCAGACCCCACCCCTCCTCCTCTCCTGCCGTCTCCATTCACTTCATGTCTGGGGGTCTGTTTTTTATTTTGAGAGGAGGAGGGAGGTGGGTTATATGCAAGGGATAATTTGGTCTGTGTCTGAGGGGGGATCTGTGTTATATTGGGGGGAGTGTGGAGGCCCTATATTATATTGGGGTACTGTGTCTGGGGGGGCCATATCTTGGAAAGGGGTGTTTGTATTATATAAGGGGTGGACTGAGTTTAGGGGGGGGACTATAAAATATAAGGGGGGAGATGTGTCTTGGGGGCTGTAATTTATGGGGGTACTGAGTCAGAGGTCTAGATTATATAAGGAGGGGGCTGTATCTTGGGGGCTGCATTATATTGGGGGACTGAGTCTGGAGGGTCTATATTATATAAGTAGGGGGTTATGTCTTGAGTGGCTGTATTTCATTGGGGTACCGTGTCTTGGGGTCTATATTGTATAAGGAGGGGGCTGCATTTTGAGGGCTGTGTTTGGATGGTCTATACTATTTAAGAGTCCAAGACACACAGGGGCCGTTCACACGGCTTATTTCAGGGACGGATTGCAGCCGTATTGCGCACCGTACTGAGGCTTGTTCTGCAATACGGCAGCAATCCGTCATCGCATTACAGTAATCCACAGTTCTCAAGAGAACTATTGGATTTCGTCTCTCCTCCCTGCACTGCGAATGTGCTTGCGGGGGATAAATTGACAGCACATTATCCCTCGAATACGCGCCGTGGATAATGCATGTTCTATAGGGGCCGGGAGCTGCGGCCCCCGCCCTCCGAACCGCCCTTATTCAAGTCCGAAATTGCGGGCGGAATCCGTCCCGCAATTACGGCTTGAATAAGCCATGTGAATCAGCCCACAAAGTCCAGCTCCCTTGAATGTATGATTGATTGTGGACAGCCAGCAGGTGCACGGATCTGGCTAGGAGGCAACAGTCTGTGAACTAAAGACAAGAAGTCCGCATGATGCGAAAAAGATCCACACCGTTGAATGAATAAAAAAATCTTCTTATGTATAAAACCATTAACATCCAGACAGACAGACAGAGTCAACTAGTTTTGTTTTTTTTCATCACATTTATTCACATTCATTTTCATGCTTTTTTTTTTTTTCATTACATCTAGAAATGGGCGAATCGATTCTAACGAAGTGGAATTCGTTTAGAATTTAAGGAAAACTTCGGTTCTGTACGAATCCAAACTTTGGGTACTTCGATGTGAACGAGAGTGTGCATTTGATTGATAAAATGTCTGCGAGTACATTGGCGCTACTGGGGCAAAGAACCTGGGAGTGACTAAGGGCATAGAGCCTGCATGACAAGTGCAAGAGGTGAAGCCAATCAGAGACCGGCGGTATTCTGTGACGTCACCTGTACTATATACGGCCGGGCGCGACGCCGGGAGCACACACTCCACTCACTGTGCTCATCCGGGACGGTGCTGCTGCGGCTGATAGCTCTACTAAAGATTTGATTTTTTATACACGAATTTTTGTGCGTGGGTGTTCTCAGCTTGTACTCAGAGACTATCTCTTAATGTTCTATTTCTAATTTTTTTTAGGGTATTTGGATCTGAAATCCAGTGTGCGTCCCACTGTAAAACAGCTGCATATACATTCAAATATCCAAGTGTGGATCTAAGCCAGTTTCTGTTGTATTCATTTAAAGGAAACAGCGTTTTACAATACAAAATACCACTTCATTTTTGGCTGCTCAATTCCTATTGCGCAATTTACATCCAGGGTTAATTAAGCCGTTGTTTTTGCTGTGTGCTGACCCAAGAAACCGTCTTTATTCAACGCCAAAAGATATAAATTTTTCCTGTAGCTTAATACACAAGCAAATGTTAATTACAAACTGTATCCTCGTTTTGTTGTGTGGCGTAGAAAAACACACAATTGTAAACACGCTTCAAAGCTACTATTTTGGTTGCGGCTCCAATTGCTTTGGCGCAATTTTGCATCCAGGGGTTAATTAAGCGTTTGTTTGCTGGTTGTGGCTGACCCCAAGAAACCGTCTTTTTTCAACGCCAAAATATATAAATTTTTTCCTGAAGCCTAATTCACAAGCAATGGTTAATTACAACTGTATCTCTTGTTGTGTGCGTAGAAAACACTAATTGTAACACGCTACAAAGCACTATTTTGTGCGGCTCAATTCTTGTGGCGCAAATTACATCCAGGGGTTTAATTAACGTTGTTTTGCTGGTGTGCTGACCCCAAGAAACCGTCTTTTTCAACCCAATATGTATAAATTTTACCTGTAAGCCTAATTCATGTCCGAAGGTTAATTAAGCCTGTTGTGCTTTTACATTTAGTAAAACAACACAAGTGTTTTTTAAACTGACACATACAAGTAAATTTTTCCTGGCCATTAGTGGAGCGCAGATTTATATCCAAGGGTTACCAAGCTTGTTAACTGGGTTCATTTGGAGTAAAAACAGGTGTATATTTATCATATACAGATTATCATCAGCAAACAATTGTCTGTACATTTTAGAACAAACAGTATGTCAGACAGAGAAAGTGGCAGGCTCTGCACCTTCAATGTGGCAGTGGCACAAACATTCCTGCAGCCTGGAACAGGCCCTGGTCGGCAGACAGCCAAGGGGACGTCGCAGCAGGGGTCCACTCGTGAGAGCCACAACTGCCGCTGTACATCTAGCGGCCGTGGATTGTTCAGCAACCCAAGGGTTCTTGGATTGGTTTACTAGGTCATCCCTTCCACCCAGATGCATCTGACAAACCCCACCAAGATTCGGTTGGAACCTCAGACACAACCATTAGTTGGCATAGCCCGGGAGCGGGTCAGCGGCCCTCCCCTGTCCTCAGCCCGCCTCGTCCATCTGGTTCCCCTCAGCCAGTAGATCTACTATTTGGTCTGGGCTCAGCGCCACTATATAGCGAGGATGAACAATTTGAGGAGGCAGTCAGCACTACTTGTGCACGAAGAAATGGTCAATATCGCCTGCTTCTTGAGTAGGCCTGCAAAGTATAGATGTTGGAGAGTGGCATGGAGGTCATGTTGTGAGAGGTCAGCCTCGGCATACCAATAAAAGGGACCGGTGATGAGGACAGCAGTGACGATGAACACAAATGAGATGATGATGTAGCCGACCGCACTTGGGAGGCGGGTGAGGCAAGAGTCTTCAGCTCGTCAGGAGAAGAGGGCGCAGCTTTCGCATCAGGCAGCAGCGCAGCCAGCAAGTGGTCGTGTGCCCGTGATTCAGCAGGATAGCAGCAGTGTGAGGTCGGGAGCCAAGCAGCACAGTTGGGCTCAGCAGGAGCAAGCGGCGGCAGTAGTCACTCATGCCGGAGCGTTGGCGGTAAATCCTATACTCCGGCGGTGTAGGGCAGCTCTTTGCAAGACACCGGAGAGCCGAATATGGTATATGTTGAATCTGTGGGGCAGAAAGTGAAGCGTGGCCAGGGAGCTAACTTGGCACCACGGCCCTGCGTCAACACATCAGCGTCACCAACCGTGGCCTGGGAGAAACTTGGCTCAGATGTGGTGGTCCATCCTGCCGCAGCAGCAAACAGCAGCAGCAGCAGCGCCCTAGTTGCACGCATGCCCATTGCAGCCAGTCAAGGCTCCAGCACCTCTGCAGAAGGAGCTGTTTCCTTTGACATCATCTCCCGGTCCAGATGCTCCTGCTCCTCGCTACTCAACGCGCGCCAGCAGTCATTCAGCGAGGCGGATTGCAAAAGAGACAACATAATGCGTCCATCCATCCTAAGGAGCAGCACTGACCTTTGCTCCTGTCCAAGTGTTGGACTGCAGTCCCTCCCTTTCCAATGGTGGACTCTGCACCGTTCAGAGAACTAATGGCTTGTGCCGAGCCGAGATGGAGAGTTCCAAGCCGAATTTCTTTTCCAAAAAGAGCAAGTACCAGCACTTCATAAATATGTAGTACACAGAAGGTGGTTCAGTCCTTGAGCTTAACGTTTTGTTCCAAGGTGCACGGCATGGCGGACGTCTGGAGCTGTAACTACGTCAGGGCCAGTACATGTCCTTTACGGCCCACTGGGTGAATGTGCTTCCTCCCAGGCACACCAACAACTTGGACAGGAGACGCCGCTTTCTCCTCCACGTTGTCAAACTGCTGCACCTGCCGCCAATGTCCCGCCTCCACCTCCTCGCCACCACCACCACCATCTCAGCCTCCACAAGTACTGCTCCATCATACCACAGTGTGTAGGGCACACGGCGGTGTCCAACACAGTTCACACCTGGCCTGCCTCGGGAACGAAGTCACACAGGGGAGGAAACTGCTCCGCGTCATGCAGCAAGAAATCGATGTGTGGCTGTTCTCCGCGCCCAACTGCAAATCGGAACCATGGTGACGGACAATGTGGGAGGAACATGGTGTCCGCGCCTGCACCGAGGAGGATGGTCCATGCGACCTGCAAGGCGCACGTGTTCAATCTGTTTGGGAAAAGGTTCCTGAAGTCTTACACCGATCTTCAGAAGATTCTTAAAAAGGCCAGGAAACTTTGCATGCACATAATACCTTCGTACAAAGCCATGAACACCCTCACTCGAGTTGCAGCGTCAGAACGGCCTCCCCCAACAACTCTGATATGCGAGTTTTCCACCCGCTGGAATTCCAGCCGTGCAATGTTAGACGACTGTAGAACATAGAAAGGCCATTAACGAATTTTTGTTGATCCAGGCAGACAGAAGTACTCCCCTTTGTACCTTGATGTCAGCCAGATGCAGCTCACGTGACAACTGCCGTTTGTTGAGGCCATTCGAGGAGGCGAACGTTATTTGTCAGTCGCAGGACTACGGGATGAATAACATCATTCCACTGCTGCATGTCCCTGGAACAGATGCTGAAAAATCTGTCCTGGGAAGGGACGGAGACGTGGCGACGTACCATCTCGTGGCCACATGGGGACTGAATTGGAGGAGGAGGAGGACATTGGAGCAGTAAGCATGTCTGGGTGAAATGATTGGATTTCTACCTAGGTGACAAGAGAGGAGGAGCAGGAGCAGCTGAGAGGTGGATGGAGATGAGGAAGACCGAGGCCCCAGAAAAAAGAAAATGACCCACAAGCACCGTGGCAGTATACATGGAAAATGGAGGCAGGGAGCCCCTCGAGTACACTTGTGCAGATGGCCCGCAGCATGCTTATTTGCCTGGCTAGTGAACAGCCGAAAGTCAGCATCCGGCAAGAAGGGGGGGATGACTTCTGGCTCTCCACCTATGAGACCCTCGCTACGCGGTCCAAAATGGGAGCCTTTTCCAGCTATTGAGAGGGAAGACAAACTCAAAATATAGGGAAATCCTCGTAATCAGTTGGCTTGCTGCCTATGTGCGGCATCGACCTCCTCTGACAGGTTCTGACCGGGGGTTCCTCAGCGCTCACGAACTATGCCCGCTGCTGGGGGGAAGGTGGGGGGGTAGGAGTAGTAACCAGCTCATCAGTAGTAACCTAAGTCTGGAGTCACTGATGAGCAGCTTCCTTCTCCACGCCTAGAGAGGAGGGCAGTCGCCGAGCAGCAGCAGCAGCAGGAATACACTGGAGCATCCCTGAACCAACAGGTTTGTGGCCTACTTGGACAGCACTCTGCCACCTCATTTAGAAGATCCGCTTGGACTACTGGGTCAGCCAAACTGGATGTGTGGCCGCAACCTTGCCGAGTTTGCAGTGGAGAAGCTGTACCTGCCCGCCAGTAGTGTGTGCATCAGAGCGGGTGTTCAAGTGCGGCGGGGGCCATCGTTACCCCAATGATGAACCCTCTTTGTCCACGGGAAATGTGGAACGACTGACCTTTGTCAAGATGAATCAGGCGTGGATTCGGCCAGGATTTCCACACACCAATGCCTTAGGCGTCAGTCCGGTTCAAACTACCTGCCTCAGCCACTATTCTGAGGCCCACCCACCTGATGCCACACATCTGCTGACAGTTTTCTCATCTGCCTACCACCATCTTTCAGGACTGGTATTGCCACCCACCTCAACACTCTGTCATTGTGCCACTCTATGACCTCAAATGCTGCTGCTGCTGTTGCTGTTGCCGTGACATCAACCACACTGTTCATTGTGGCCACGTCTAGACCTCATGCTGCTGCTGTGGTTGCTGCCATGTCCTCCACACTGTGTGCATTGTGCCACTGCTGATCACATGCTGCTGCTGTCGTGACCTCCACACAGTGTGATTGTGGCACTCTGTGGCCTAATACAGTTTTTTTGCCGCCTCCAGAATGCATTGTGCCACTGCCTATCTAATGCTGCTGCTGTTGTGTGACCCTCCAACACTGTATTCTATAATTGTGCCACTCTGTGGCCTAATACTGTTTAGCCACCTCCAGAATGTCTATTGTGCCACTGCCTGATCTCATACTGCTGCCTCTGGACCTCCACACTGTGTGATAGTGCCACTCCTGTGGCCTAATACAGTTTTTGCCGCCTCCAGAATGTCATTTGTGCCACTGCCTGATATCTCATGCGGGCTGCTGTCCTGGACCCCACACTGGTATCATTGTGCCACTTCTGTGGCCTAATACTGTTTTTGCCGCCTTCCCAGAATGTCATTGTGCCACTGCCTGACCTCATACTTGCCATGCCGCCGTGACCTCTGCCCAGTCATTGTGCCACTCTGTGGCTTTCCTCGTGTTTTGCCACCTCCAGAAATGTCATTGTGCCACTGCCTGACCTCATGCTGCTGTGTGGCTGCCGGCCATCACCTCCACACCCTGTCACTACTGTTGCCATCCTGAGCTCTCACCCCTTATTTTTTTTTTGTTTTTTTTTTTTTTTTTTTCCAGCTTTTCGCTGGCTTACTTTATCATGCTACATTCCCGCTTGAGTTTTTTGTCAGTTTTTGCCCTCTTAAGTGCCCAGGGAATTTATAGTGAAGCGATTCTAAGAGCGGCAGCAGTCATCTGCGAGTCAAACTAAAACGACAAACATTGTATGAAGACAAACCAAGCTCCCTCTGCATATTTAAGCATGGCACAACGTGCTACACACCCTCAGCTCTGTGCAGCCTGGAAATAGCTGCTTTTTTAACGCGAATCGTGCCGAAGTAATTCGGAACGAAACTAATTTTTTCGGAAAATTCGGCGAAGTGACCGAATCAATTTTTTGAGAAATTCGCCCATCTCTAATTACATTCATACACTCATTTCCACGACTTTTTTTTTTTTTTTGCACGGAGACTTTGTCATACATGTTTTGCCTGTGTCTTTAAATATGTTTAAAAAAAAACAAACATATGTTATTTGCATCATGTCACATGATATGTGTTCTGACACTTCGTTTTTTGGCCCCCCCCCCTTTTGATTCCTTTTAAATATGCTTATTGATTGTCAGTTTTTAAGTCTGATTAAGGGTGTTTCCTCCAAAAAAAAAAAAAAAAAAACCGCGTTGACTCTGTCTGTCGTGTCTGGATATCCATGTTTATGGGGTGGAGTAATGTTGTGGTTTACAATGCCATATGTGAATTCAAGAACAAGAGGTAACATAAGCTCAGTTGGTTTATTTAGGTCAAGTGACCGGGGATTGTAGGTTATAAGGTAGGAAGAAGTGGTTTTTTATGCAACCCCCTGGGGACTCTACAACATGAAATTCTACACCTAGTATGTGGATGTGTTGTATTGGGTAAGATTATTTCAGTACTGTGATATCCTGTTTGTTATATAGATGCTGTGGCTTTTTCTAACAATAAAGTTTTCTATGTAAGACCTATACTACTATTAATACAGACTACAAATATATTATTATGTTATATTCAACCACTGTTCACCAGTTTGGTTGTAGCCTTTGCTGGATTTTTCTTTGTGACATAATATGTATGGTCTTATATGTTCAATAGATTTTGATTACTAATAATTTACATAAATGTAGTCTGAACTCTTTTTTAGTCTTGGGTACTCAAGTTATTGTATAAAGTTTGCTATGATCGATGTAATATAGATGCGAAAATGCGTTTGGACCCCCATCTATTACGATTGTATAACCTTTGAGTCTTATGCATTTATTCTCAGAATAATGCTTAGTAAGCCTGGCACAAAAAAAAAAGATCCCTTTTAGGGAAAAATTTGCATCGAGATGCTGATTTTAAACCAAAAGCTCAATAGCTGGACAATGAACTATATCCAGTAGAAGGCAATATAAACCTCAGGTTTGGTTGCAAGCCAACATGGTAGACCACATGTAACCATGTTATTGGCACCCTTTATTATCTATATGCAATTGTAATTTTAACAGTCATCCCTCTCATGGATAGTAGGTGTGTGAGTTGTTATTTATCAGTTTTTTGCATTTGTGCATTTTCCCCTACATGGAATTGTGGCTTTTCTGCATACTGGTGTGAACTGGTACTGAATGTGTGAGCAACTGTTCATTAGTGAGCTGCAACTGCTAAATCTCTCCCAAGTAGCACTGGGCTTTATATTGCCTCCTACTGTTTATAGTTCATTGTTAAGCTATTGTGTGTGTATTTTTAAATAAATAATATCCCATTTTTCTGTGATTTTTTATGTTAACCAATGCTTACACCATCCTACAACTTAATTAGTTATCTAGTCCACAGTTATGTATTTGCAGCCAGTTAAGACCAAGTAGCAGAGGAGAATTGCAGAACTGAAGCAGAAATTGGTTAACAGTGTAAAGTCCCAATCTGTAAAATCAGGGGACTAGCTCAAAACAGAGTGGAATCTGTCAGCAGGGCTGTGTAAGCCAAAGCTCTGACTCCTCAATTTCCCCAACTTTAACTCTTACTCCCACTCCCTCATGCATAGCACATGTTTAAGTAATAACTTTACTGTATATAATAGTAACATTAGGCTTTTTGTCACCTTATGATGCAGTAATCAAGCTATTTAAGTAGAACATACACTGACAAGCAAAATGGTAACAATGTTTTGAACTTCTAATTTTAGCCTCCATATCTTACCATCCACCACAGCTTTGAACGTGAGACTACCATCATTTTATATACAGTAATCTAACCTATCTCATACATTTTTTTAGTTACATCTTTTGTAATTCCTATAATTTTTAGATAAGGACTCAACTTATTACGCATAATTGTATCTGGTTTCAGAACTACCATCCTTAAGAGGCTTTACCATTTGCACTTTTCAGAATGAAGGTTGGCTCCCAGAGATTTAGCATCTGCTTAGTTCTGCAGATTCTTTTCATGTAACTGCATTGTTACTGTTTTGCTGCTAAAAATCATGGCCTGAAATGATGGCCCGAAAAAAGGTGAAGATGCCTCGACTTCAGTCCCATCATAAGCAGTAACATCTCTTACAATTTCAGGGTATAAAGAAATTGCCTCATGCATAGTCAGGTCTGATGAATGGTTAAACACTTCTACTCCTTTGAAAGCAAGTGAAAAATTTTGCTGAAATATGGTCAATCTGTTTGCTATGGGAGCGGAATCTTTTCCCCTGTGGTAACACTTTGCCTGCTCCATGTCATTCAAATACTTTTCAAAATTAAACTCCGCATCTGATGAGGCTGAAGATATAAGAGCACTTCCTCTTGCTCTTGGCACTGGATTGAACTAACTGTACCAATTTATTATATATTTTTGGAGTTGGTCCATTTTAGAACGACCCCGTTTCCACAAAAATGGGCACTGACTCCACGACTCCGATTCCAACTCCACAGCTCTGTCTGGCAGGACATTTTACTGAATAAAGGCAATAGGAAGGTTTGTCCAAATGGATAAATTAGGCAATTTTTCAGAAGATTTTCTTTGAAAGTGGTTTACCTGTTACAGCAGTAATGTGCCTAGAATTGCCGTACCAAAGCTACATATTTGTAGCTTCGTACGGTTCTCCCATACCCCCTTCTGAAATCAGGCGCATTACAAAGTGCTGTTTGCGCTCTGTAATGCGCCTGTTACAAGCGTACGGTTGCGAATGGGGCTGCACGTGGAGTCGGGCTGAAAATACGCCAGACTTCTGGCGCATTAGTCATGTTGCCCATAGTGCAATGTATTAGCATATATGAGTGTAAAAAAAAGGATACCAGTATAAAGCCTCAATCTGTAAATTTAGGGGAGAAGCTGAATAAAGCTAATAGAAAAGCTTGTCTAAATGGATAAATGAAAGTCATCAAAGAAGAATGGATGAAGAATCCGAACGTTTGCACATTATAAGACAATTTTTCTCTGGCTGCACAATATAGAAACAGATTGATAATTTGCCAACATTGACACTTTTCTACTGAAAGTTTTAGTTTTTCAATTTGTGTAGGTTCATCATATTGGATAAATCCTCAGTGGCAAGCATGGTGATTGGGAGGTAGGTGTCAAACAAAACATTCAAGGGCACTTTTTAGAGCTAAAGGTCTGCTCACAGTGAGCTACAAGCTGACCATCTCAAAGAATTGGTTGAGTGGCCATCCTCCCCATTTATTTCTGTGAGAGCTCCAAATATAGCCATGTTAGATGGCCTTTCCACTAGCGCTTTTCACTGCTTTTAATAAATTGCCCAGTTCCTAAAAAAATCACCAATAAAATAAAAAAAATACTTTTTCTCAACTTTTTTGGGCCACAGTTCCATGGGAAGTACTGCATCTTTGTTTTTCTTTTCTTATGTTTCTGTATTTTATTGGAGTCCAAGAAATTGCCTATTAGATGTCCACACTCCTGAATCTCTGAGAGCCAACCTTCATTCTGAAAAGTGCAAATGGTAAAGCCTCTTAATGATGGTAGTTCTGAAACCAGATACAATTATGCGTAATAAGTTGAGTCCTTATCTAAAAATTATAGGAATTACAAAAGATGTAACTAAAAAAATTCAAATATAAAAAATATACAAGAAACAGCCAATTAATTATTTTGTTAAGCATTTAGCCCTCCATGACAAATATATCCATCCTGGAGGCATTAAGCAGGGCCAAATTGGGACTAAAAACCACCTCCTAATTTTTAACTTCTCACACCCCTCATCACTTTCTTGATTAACACCATCATCAACATAAGCAAGAAAATAAAATTGACTTATAGAAACCTCTAATCACAGGGTCTGGGACAGGTAGGCACTCGCTTTTACAATCAGATACAAGGGTACGTTGCCACTATACAAGCACCAATGTAATTTAAAAAACTTCCACTTAGTGACCACATAGTGGTTAGATACTAGTTCAGGTCACCATCTCAATGAATACAGCACTGATCCAACACAGAAGCAAAATAAATAGTGTTGAGCTTGATTGCGGTTGGCTTATCGAGATCGATCGATACGTCGATAAGTCCGGCCCGCTAATCGATAGGTTTTTCGATAGTGAGCATCGATATGCGCGATGACCATTAAAGTCTATGGGAGAAGCAACAACACTTATTATTACACCCAAATAGGCTGGTGAAGCTGAAATTAACATCCAAAACAGGTCAAAATGGATACATGCTACAATCTTAGGCAACACGCACTTAGGTTATAATAGTAACAGAAAAAAAGTCACAGACCGATTTACTATCCCAGTTTGTACCACAGCCTGACACTTAATCCTGCATATCCCAAAAATTAAATAGTGCGAGAAGGCAGTATGATTTGATCCTTCATGTTACTTGAACTGGAAATTGAATATCCATGTCCTTGAACGCAGCATGAGCCCAAACCTGAATGACCCCTCACATTTAAAAAGTGCACGGAGAAAGGAGGCTTTCCATCACACCATTTTAGTGAAATGGACATTGTCGTGATACCTGTTCTGGGCCACATGCATGAGCCCCAAACCTGCATGACCCTCCACATTTAAAATGTTGCCGGAACAAAGGAGTCTTTACAACACACCATTTTAGTTGAGACTGGTAGATTTGACTATACCTGTCCTGAGGCCACAGCATGAGCCCCAAACCTGCATGACCCACCACATTTTAAAAAGTGCCGGTAAAAGGAGTTCTTTCATCACCATTTTAGTTGAACTGGACATTGACTATACCTGTCATGGGCCACAGCATGGTCCCAAACATCGCATGACCCCCACATTTAATATAGTGACCGGAAAAAGGAGTCTTTCATACCAACCATTTTAGTTTCACTGGACATACATTGACTATTACCTGTCCTGGCCAAGCATGAGCCCCAAACCTGCATGACCACCACATTTAAAAAGTGC
Source organism: Phyllomedusa bahiana (assembly GCA_025379985.1). Taxonomy (NCBI): domain Eukaryota; kingdom Metazoa; phylum Chordata; class Amphibia; order Anura; family Hylidae; genus Phyllomedusa; species Phyllomedusa bahiana. The sequence continues at coordinate 27,432 of JAODAL010029294.1, forward strand.
CGGAAAAAGGAGTTTCCCTTCTTAAACCACCATTTAGTTTCACTGGACATTGATCTTATACCTGTCACTGGGCCACAGCTTGAGTCCCATACCTGCATGGCACCCACATTTAAAAAGTGCCCGGAAAATAGGAGTCCTTTTCAACCACCATTTTAGTTTCACTGCGCATTGACTATTACACTGTCCTGGGCACAGCATGAGCCCAAATCTGCATGACCCCACATTTGTAATAAAAGTGGCCGGAAAAAAGGAGGTCATTCAACCACCTTTATAGTTTACACATGGACATTGACTATACCTGTCCATGGGCCCACAGCGGTGAGCCCCAAAACCTGCATGACTCCCTCATTTAAAAAGTGCCGAAAAAGAAGTCTTTCAACCACCCCCACCTTTTTAGTTTCACTTGGACATTGACTATACCTGTCCGGGACACGCAGCATGCGCCCACAAACTGCATGACCCTAACACATTTAAAAAGTGCCGGAAAAGAAGGAGTTCATTTTCAACCACCATTTTAGTTTCATGGACATTGACTATACCTGTCCCTGGGCCACAGCATGAGCCCCATAACCTGCATGACCCAAACATTTATAAAGTGCCGGAAAAAGGTAGTTGTCAACCACATTTTAGTTTCACTGGACATTGACTATACCTGTCCTTGGCACAGCATAGCAACAAACCTGCATGACACCACATTTAATAAGTGCCGGAAAAAATAAGGAGTCTTTCAGACCACCATTTTTAGTTTCATCTGGACATTGACTATACCTGTCCTGGGCCACAGCATGAGCCCAAAACCTTGAATGACCCCCACATTTAAAAGTGCCGGAAAAAGGAGTTTTCATCCACCATTTTTAGTTGTAACGGACATTGACTATTCTGTCCTGGGCCACGATGACCCAGGCCAGAGGTACAGTGGGTGCGTGAAAGCAAGGCTGGCAGTCCGTCATTCTACTAACTCGAGGTTAAAATGCCCTGATGACGCAGCACAGAAAAATGTCGTGCTGAAGCAGAGTGCGGAAGCCGGGAAGTGTGAGAATCCAGACCTTTGCCTCCTGTACAACAGTCACATACCCTGGGGTAGCGCTTGCCCCTCCGTATGAGTGTGGACCAATCTGAGCTTTCACTTGGAATAATGGTGTTAACGCTCCTGTTTCACCCAGGTGCCCTTTATCTTGGCAATTCTTTTTCTCTTTTTTACTCAACGGCTGGAGGAAATGGTCATCTGTACTTTGTTCTACTGTCGTGCTCCTTACTCCATGTCCTTGAAATAAACCTAATCTGTGTCAAGTTTTCTCTGTACCTCCCTTGTTCTAATTCAGAGGAATTTTTTTAACAGCTATTTTGTAACATGCATGTTTTTTAGTTCTTAAATTCTAGAATAACTCATTTTAAAATAGGGGGAATCCCACCCAATGTCTTTGTTTCTCTTTTTTTCATTGTATTAAATGGGTTGTCTCATATAAGGGTTTGATAGCTATGTTAAAAGATCTTGCAAAACAAGTCATTTTGCAATATGCTGTCCATTAAACCAGTGGTCCTACCTATTCCCTGTTTCTGACTGCACTCATCACGTTTGGAGCCACTCTTGACAAATTGGTGAAGAACAAATGTCTGTTAGAAAACAACATTTTTTGAATAGACCTGTAGTATAGTGCATGTCACAGGCAACATGCCCACAAAATTCAAAGCATGACTCTTTGAGCACTTTGGTCATTGTTGAGAACAAATGCTGTTAGAAACAACATTTTTAGACTAGGACCTTGTAATGTATAGCTGCATGTCACAACAAAATGCCCCCAAAAATTAAAAAGCATGACCCTTGAGCCACTTTGGTCAATTGTGAAGAACAAATGTCTGTTATGAAACAAATTTTTTAATAATAGGACCTGTAGTATGCTGCATTTCAAAGCAGCATGACCCAAAAAATTATAAAAATGAGTCTCAGCACTGTTAAAAATTGTGGAAGGGAAATGCCACTCTTCAAAGCACATTTTGTTACAAAGGGACCATAATTATTGCTGTATCTCACAGCTACATGACCCCCAAAAAATTATAAAATGACTTCTCAGCCCACTATTAAAAATTGTGCGGGAGAAATGCCACTTAGAAGCCAATTTTCTTGTTCCAAAGGACCATGATTATTGCTGTATCCTCACAGCAACATGACCTCAAAACCATTGGAAGATGAACCTTTTCGATATACCCCCCCCCCCCCCCCCCCCCCTTTCTTTCCGAAAACTTCTTAAGATAAACGTGAGTAAATGGAATACGGTGTTGTCATGAAACCTTGCTGTCTTTTACTAGTATCCTCACAGGCAAAACCAGCAAAATGAACGTTGGAAAGAGAGAACTAAAAATTGCAGTAAGAAATGATCATTTTAAAAAAAAGTTTTCAAGAGGACCATTTCTGTTGGAAAAGGAATGTGAAGTAGGAAAATGGGCAAACAATCGGTGACCTCGGCAATGAGGGCAACAACATTCTCAGAGATCAATGCCTGTTTCATCTTGTGAAAGTCAAACGATCCAACATTAATCTTGTGGAAAGCCGGATGCGTATTGTCTGTATTGACCTCCTCCAGCTGTGCTGAAGGTCACTGCTCAGTTATGTCGTGGGCTGCTGGGCAGGCAACACCTCTATGGCGTGACGTAGCCAGCTGGGCCATTGTCCATTTTGGATACCAGAAGTTATTGGGTCCGGCAAAACACATGCGCAAAAACGCATCGGTGTTGAGACGCAGATAGTCGTGCACCATGATCTTAAAGCTGATCTCTGTGTGTTGGATGTGTGCCCTGCATTGCATGCGTTGGTGAGGGGTAAACAAAGATTGCCAGATGGTCACACATTAGGCATTCGGCCACCTTGCCTGCTGCTGCCGCTACGCCTACTTGGCACTATACTGCTGTCACGTCGCTGATGTTGTTCCACGTGGAGCATTTGTGGAACGTGAAGCAGACGCAACAGATGTCTCCAGTTGATCAATCAGCAAGGTATCCATTTCTCCTGCATTTTACTCTCTATTTGGGTGGGTGGAAGGAAAGTGCTGATTTTTGTTTGTACACGGGGATCCTGGTGGGTGGGCCACCCAGTTAACTGTTGTTCATTTTGATTGGCCTTAATGACGAGGATCATGTTGGGAGCAAATGGAGCATCCAAGCACTCATGTGAGAGAGGGAGCCTTGATTTCCCAAGCCTCTGGGTCGAGGGGACACTAGCAAAACTGATATTCCTCATCTTTCCTCCTCCGACCTCAAATTCGCGCCAACCTCTTTTCCAAGGCAGGGTAGTCGGTAATCATCACGGTGCTTAGGAATACCCTCCTCCTCCTCCTCCTCCTCCTCCTCCTCCCGCTGCCTCTCGGCCAATAGCTTTCAACACAGGCCCTGACTTGCTGAGATGATGCAACCTGAGAGCTGAATGCGCCACTTGCACTAGCTCTGGACCCAGTACCACTGCATAATGAAGGACCGATGAAATTGTGAAACTCGTCGGGCCTTGTGGATTCTGACGGAGAGAAAGGACTCGTGTCCGCATCTGTGTCCGTCTCCTCCTCCGTCGCTGGCTGGGACCTGTTGTTTCAAGAGTGTCCAACGATCGTTATCAGAACTATGATCACCACGCAATGTCATGCCTGACAAGGGCATTGTCCGCACGACCATCTTTGGTGGCTTCTTCAAATGGCAAGGATTGGTTCAGAGCTCTTTCACACTGCCTCCACTCTCGGTGGTGCAACAACCCGAGGTCACTGTACCGCTGCTTGGTCAGGCCATGTGTCACTTCGTATCTGCCATAATGGCATTCGCGCTGCTGCCACAATCGCTGGAGAATGTGGAGGGTGAATTCCAGCGTGTTTGCCACGTCAACAATGAGACGTTGACGGGGAGGGGCCGAGCTGACTGTGCAACGCAGCCAGGCGCGGACGAAGCAGCGGTGCCGAACGGCGCGCAAGTGCGAAACTCTCAGTCCTCGAGCCTTCTTCAGCAGGCAGTCCAGACCAGCGGTTAGCTCTTTTAGAAATTTATGGACGACAAGGTTCATGACATGTGCCAGGCAAGGATGTGCTCCAGCTTACCGATCTTAAGGGCGGCAGCAGATTTCGCCCGTGTATCGCACACCACTTGACTGGCCACAAGTTCTTTTACAGCAGCGCTCGGTTCGTTGTTAGAGCCGTTCCACAGCTCCTGGAAACTGTGTGTGGACGGTCTCACAAGGCAGATTAATTTCAACACGGCCTGGTGTTCTGGGCACGTGATGCACAGAGGACTTGGGGAAAGAGCTGCACCATCCTGGAGTTTGTTGAAGAGCGTGCGCGGCCTGAGACCACCGTCACCCCAGAGAACATCCACCAGCTCACCCAGTGAGCTGTCAAGATATATATCGGCCTTGGCATCGTGCTTTACTAGTCCATGTGTCCGGTGTGAGATGGACTTTTCGGACCACAGATGCAGACAACGCGCTTGAAATTTTAGATGACACGTGGCTCTAGCCAGGGCAGGGGACAGCTTTCTGGCAAAGAAATGCCTGCTCGGCATCTGGTATTGGGGGCAAGCGAAGGGCCATGACGTGGCGGAAACCATCTGTGTCCACTCTGATGGGATAGGCTACATTTCCAAGGCCAAAAGCCTGGCAATGCCGCGTTCAGGCTTTTGGCTTTGGGATGGTTTGGGTTAAAGTGTTTCTTCTGCTCCAAAACCTGGGGAAGACAGAAAGGCGGCTGCTTAGACATGGCAGCTGGACGGCGTGCACGTGTCGTCAAAACTGGCGGAGGGAGAAGGAGTTGGAAGGGTCTCTGGTGGTGCTGGTGGTTACCTCGGGCGTCGGTGGAGGCTGAAGCGGAGGCTCGGATCCCAGATCATGACTTGAGAGACCATGGGCAGCTGAGGAACGCTTGGTGGTGGCGGAGGGAGGAGGAGGCGGAGACCAGAGGGTGTGGACAGTTGGTTGGAGGCTCGGCATCGGTCTGGCCTTTTTTGGCCAAGTGTTCCCCCATTTCTAACTCATGCATTCGCTGCATGTGACTCGACTGTTGGTGGTGGTTAACATTAAGGTTCTTGCCTCTACTTATGAGATTTACGGCAAAGGCGGTCATTATAACATCGCTGGGTGAATCAAGGCTTGCTCAAAGAAGCCCAGGCTTGAGAGGTCCTGGACTTTTTGAACGGCGATAGCGAGGAGTGGGGTTTGCGCTGACGTGGCTGGCGGAATCATGTTCAGCGGACTTCTGCGACCGCCCTTCCCTTTTTGTGGAGGGACCCGTATTGACACTACCTCCATGGTCTTCCTCCTCGTCCACTGATGAAGCGCTCGCAAGCAAATTCTGCGGAATAAGACTCAGGTGGATCCGCAATGTTCGTCTTCCATCATCATCATCCAACAACAGGTGACTTGAGTCGTCCTGACTTTCTGCATCCAGATGCTGCGGGCTACAAGGCAAGGGGCACTGCAAGGCGTTGCCGACTGCCCCGGGATTTTTGCCGATTGACCGGCTTCCTTCACCTCCTCAGGATGGCATCAGTAACTGGGCGTCACAGAGCAGGACTAAATCATCCTCTTGATCTTTTAAACATGCCTCTTCTGACCCAACCGCATTTTGTCATCAAAGAGAGGTCTTTTCGCAGACAATGGATTTATAACAGTAGTGGGCTAGCTGCCACGATGTGTTTGACATTAGTGCTGTTCATGCTTGGCAGGATGCTGATGATGCTGATGACGAATTTTTTGGCTTGCCGTGAGAGACTGCGGAGGAACGAGGAGGTTAAGATGCTAGATGCAGGTTCGTCATTTAACCAGATGGCTTGAAGGACAGATTGGCGGTGTACGATGTTCGTTACTTAGTTCACAGGGCCCCTGAGCCCAAGCGATGACAGGCTGACGGTCCTGCAACTGACGATCCGCTGGCATGCGTGTTGTCGCAGCTCTGGAAGGAAGCACGGCTTCTCTCGTACCGCTACACTCATGTGGCTAGCCCCCTCTCTTTGCTGTTACGTCCCGCTGGCATTTTGCTCCATGTTCAGAAATGTATAGATGAGAGAAAATTTGAGAAGGTATGGAATTTTTTTAGTTTGGAAAGTATCTTATTTAGAGATAGGGAGATCTCACTCTCACTCATCGCACGCTCTCTCAGCAACTCTAATCCTCCTTAATCGCGAGCAAAACTCAAAATTGTGGATTACAAGATTTGTAACTGCAGGTGTCCGAGATGTGGATAGTCATACTGGAATGCGCCTCTCTGTCCGCAAAATTCACACGTATTGTTATCTTTGCGATTATGGAGGAGATAAACGGTTTTTTTTTGCACCTTTCAATTCAACAGTGGTGAATATATAATTCCAGTTTAAAGATTTACGTAGATGCTGCGTCAATGAACAGTGCATCGTCCGCAAAAGACAAAAAACACGTAACCGTTATGTATTTGATATATAAAATGTATTTTTTGCACCTTTCAATTACACCGTGTTGAATATAGAATTGCTGTATTTAAGATTTACGTAGATGCTGCGTCAATGAACAGTGCATGAGTGCGCAAATAGTCAAAAAACACGTAACTGTTATGTTATTTGATATATAACTGTATTTTTTGACACCTTTCAATTCACCTGTGGTGATTATAGAATTGCTATTTTATAATTTACGTAGATGCTTGAGTCAAGAAACAGTGCTGAGTGAGCGCAAAAGTTCAAAAAACACGATAACTGTTATGTTTTGATATACATAAACTGCTAATTTTTGCAATCTGTCAATTCAACCTGTGGTGAATATAGAATTGTGTTTTAAGATCTACGTAGCATGCTGCGTCAATTGAACAGTGTGAGTGCGGCAAAAGTCAAAAAACAAGTAACTGTTATGTGTTTTGAATATAGATTAAACGGTATTTTTGCACCTTCAATTCACTGTGGTGAATATTAGAATTGCTGTTTTAAGATTTACCTTAGATGCTGCGTCAATGAAAACATTGGCGTGCCGTCAAAAGTCAAAAAACAGTAACTGTTATGTTTTGTTATAATAAACTGTATTTTTTGCCACCTTTTCAATTCACCTGTGGTGAATTTAGAATTGCTGTTTTAAGGATATTACGTAGTTGCTGCGTCAAATGAACAGTGCTGAGTGCGGCAAAAGTCAAAAAACACTTAACTGTTATGTTTTAATATAATAAACGGTATTTTTTGCACCTTTCAATTCAACTTTGGTTAATATAGTCATTGTGTTTTAAGATTTACGATAGTGTGCGTCAGTGAACAGTGCTGGGTGCGCAAAGTCAAAAAACGCAGCGTTAAATGGATGTTTTCGTATGATAAACGGTATTTTTTGGCAACAAACAACCATGTGATGGACTGTCAAGATTGATGGTTTGTAATTTAAGTGCAAGGTAGGATATATCAACAGTCACAGGTGTAATGGGAAAGTATTGAACACCTATCTGAAATGTATACCTGAGTAATATAAGTGATTTTTGCTGCTAAGAGACAAACGAGACCTGCCGTTACTAGAAATGATGTTTATCAAATATAAGTTCAGGCTGCCCAATAGTCCAGGGAATAGATTTTCAATAGCAACTGTTAATAATAAAGTATTCCACTACAATGTCTACACTGTAAGTCTAGGTGAACGCTTTTTGTCCAGTGTTCTTTAAAGATAGAGCTTGTCTTGTGTTCGCCGAGGGGCTACGCACCCCTCCCGCTGCTCACCGCCGTGAATTTTTACAGTGGTAGATTTTCTGCTTTAAAAGTTCTCTAGCTTTAACTACATCAAATGTGCAAATCACTAATGTAACTAAATTGGAAGAGATCAAAGCTAATAGTAGAGGTTTTCTCTGTGCAGAAATTACTATTGCGCTGAGCTGTTTTGGCCATCAGGCCAGAGAGACGCAGGTGTCCTATCTCCTATGAGTGGGGCTTTTTTGAAGGGGATGGGGGAAACCTGATGGCTGAAACAGGAACGCGTGTTCTATGTAATAAGGAGGTCCATGTGATTTTTTCCAGAGCAAATCGCAACCATACACATCCAGTCATGACGTTCGCGACAAAACATTCTCACCTGCCTACTATTCTGTAATGTGTTTTGCTGGCCGCCAAAGATTTCCAGGAGTAAGCGCGAAAAAGGCGTGATCTTAATAGATGATGCACAGATTTTAACCTTAATTTTCGCATTGATCTGGAAATTTCGATCACCATAAAATACTTGCGATTTCTCATCTTTGTCGGTAAAATCGCTCAACACTAAAAATAAACACTGACATCCAGTGACTCATAGGTGACATTATTTCTAATTGAAATTGTTGTCTTTATCTTTAATACTTCCGCCCAGTCATTCATTTAATTCATTCAGCCATCACTCATTTCTGCAGAAATTACCACATAAACATCTTAGACTCATTACTTATGCAGCACCTCTTTACCTGTTCCCCATTTATGTACAAACGCTCTATCCATTGTTCCCCAAATTGTAATGATGCCTCCCTTGTTCCCCAAACCGTTAAAGTATCTCTGGCAGCTTGTGCACCAAGTTTTATTTTTATTTTGTGGCCTCATGTAGTAGGTAGATAAGTCCCCAATGTAATGGGTAGTTTCACCCTCTCCCCCCCAATTAGGTAGACAGAGAGGTAGACCCCCTTTTAGGTAGGTAGAACCCAATTATACATTATGGGCGGCGTGTATGAAAGGGGCTGTGCCAGATATCTGGCATCTTTTCAGGCTGATATTAGGCGCAGTCCCGTTCATACATGTTTAAATGTCCTGTACGCCATTATCAGGTGCATTACATAGTGCCTGCGGCTGGACAGATGGGCAAAAAGTGGTATTACTCTGTGCAGAAATGTTGGACAAAGTGCTAGAATGCGACTGATTTATGACCCACTGTAGAGCAGGTTCATAAATCAGGCGCATTCTAGACTAATATTATTTTGCACTGAAAATTTGGCGTTAACACGCCAACAATTTCTTACATGTTGCATTGTATGTTATAGAAGGTATTATAGATAAAGCCGACGGGCCCAATATGGTTTGATAGGTATATAGACCCACTCAGTAGGTAGGCAGGTATATAGGCCGCTCTATTAACTAAATAGGAAGGTAGAAGTGACAAAGACAGTAGTAATGTAATTACAGTGCCATCTCAACACATGCATCCAAGAGTTAGGCAGAGACAATAGAGAACATGTGCTGGATCTTGGGGCCAACTGGGGGAAAAATAGTCTCACTGGTGGGCTAGTCTAAGCCGGGGCAAGGGCCTGGGACCTGTTGTTTCATTAGGAATATGCCTGGTTGGGCAGATTATCTGTCTGGACCTGGCATTAAGGTATTATGGTGCCGGCTGACTTGTTGAAAGAACTCTGTACCCGGCGGTTGCTGGCTGCTGATTAAACACAGTACCAATGGTTTGTAGCCGGGATTGGGGATAACTATGATCTGGGCTATTTAACCATTTAGATTTAACTGTCAATACAACCATGGCATGTAAGTCATTAGGAAGGGATACACAGCCTCCTTACCCCCCTTACAAGGATTAGATCGCGATGTGGCATAAGTAATACAGAAAGATACAGTTTGCCATAATTTTAATGCTATTAAACCCTGCCATAAGCAGGGGTGTAATAGAAGATTGTTTGAAGTTTTCTTCCAATTTATTAAGGGGTAGGATACTGCAGAGTGGAGCAAGTATGTATCAGACTAAGTGTTATCTGCACTTAGTTAATGCTTTGACAAATAGACACAGTTTTCAATTTGCCTCCATCATTTTTTTGCTGTATAATTGCCTGATTCTTATAAGATGTATGAAAAGATATGACCAACCGTTGCGCTTGTGTCCTTGAAAACACTTTTTTATAATGTGCCAATATTGGGCGAAATCTGCCTAATACGCCAAAGTTTGAGCGCCTTACTGTTTCATTCACATACTGTCGTATTTTACACTCTTCTATATCTAGTTAGAACTGGTGTGTCGGCACCAAGTTACAAAAACCATACATGTTGCCCTTGTTTGGTTACATTCATTTGGTTATATGCTGAATTATTTGGTTACATGCTAAATTGTTTGTGTCAACTTTTAGGAAAATGGATTTCAAATGCAGAGAATCCTGTTATAATGATTTCATTCAAGATTTCTTACCACTGTATAACTGGTGACTTTTTTAAGGTATTATTGACCATATAATAATAAACAGTAACTGTTCAAAAGACTTCCCAAATGGCCTTCATAGTCCAGAAATGAGTACTTTCTTACTTAAAATGCAAAATGTATGTAAATCCCACCTGAAAATTCTGGATCTACTTGTAATTCAAAGTTCACCAGTTTCTACTTTCTTTACCATCATCATAATTCTATGAAGTAAAAAAAAACCTTTTAGAAGTAAATCTCAATTTGCAATTCTATCAGTTTCAGTGTGCCGGTGTTTTTTTGAAGCAATAGACACCTTGATTTGATTACATTCTCTTGAAGAGTATACTCTGAACGAAAGGAGTATAATTTTGACGGCAAATTTATTTTTCTAGCATAATATATATGTAAAAATAAAATAAGATTTTTTTGCTTACTGAATTTTAGGTGAATGGAATATTATATTAGCAGGGTTCTATTTAATTATGAGATTTTAAGTAGTACATTTCTTATATTTTATTTAATACTATTTATATGAAAAATTCTTTGGATTCTGGAGGTGAATAAAATCAAATGGTAAAATGCAAATAGCATTTATAGATGAACATATGTTAAAATATCCTTAGAGAGGGAACAAGGGAGAAAATGTATCAATAGTTTCAATAAAAATGGTACAAAATGTATCAGAATGGCACATGAAGCATTAAATAATTGGGCAACTTGTTAGGTATGTTATATATTTACTTATGCCACTTCAAGATTGACCATGACTAGAATAGAATTCTAGTACACTGTACTTCATAACCCTGTTCTACTACCCTCTGCCAGTCCTATTTTCCAGCAAATTTATCAAGGAATTGTCTGATACACTTCACCTTGTGGAATACTAGAATGAGTTGTAAAGGCATGAGTATTAAAATATAGTTTGTATGGTAGTGGTCAGCATGTCTCCAAGTAAATATGGCAGATCGGCAATACCAGACATAGCAGCGGTATGGTGCTGTTGCTGATAAAATGATCAAAGAAACTAGACCTAGTGTGATCATAAAATTGATCATAGCAACGAAATCATCTTGAAGGGGTCAGAAAGAAAGAAAACAGCACCAAATATATTTGTCTGGTATTGCAGCCTTGTTCTGCTTACTTCATTATAGGCAATCCCCAAGTTACAAACACCTGACTTACATACAACTCGTACTTCAGAACTGAGGCTATTGTTGGACTTGACTATGAGCATTGTGCCAGAGCTTCAGAATATAGCCGGGTAGTCAGCTCGTAGCAAAAGTAGAAATTTATTGATTAACATACATAAAAGTAAGTATCAAATATAGTAGAAAATACTTGCACTTCAACCGCGCATCATTCCGTGGTCAACGAGATAGCCATAGAAGAGCTTCACAATGCACAAGGCATTAGCGTGGCGCCATCAGACTTGGCGTTCCACCTGGAGCAGGTAAGCGGAAAGGCGGGCGGTAAGCGTAACCACGCGACGTTTCGGGATAGTCACTCCCCCTTTCTCCCTGCTTGTATGCAAATTGGGTTACAGATATTTTATTGTAACTGGTGCCTGTTGTCAGCATTGTAAAACTGCCATATCTCAACCGTATAACTGTTTAATAGTTGTATATTGCACTCTGTGTGTCTCAATTTTGCGCAAATAGTGCACTTGTACGATAGTTTGTTGAAAACTATTAATTGCTAGTCCTACTGGGCAGTCGTAAATCTCAGGGACTGAAAAAGAACACAGTTGATTTGGTGTTTTTCCACCAGACCGCATCTCACAGATATTTGATAGAAACAATTCTGTTTCTAATCCTAGTTGACCATTGGAAATTAGAGGAATTTAAGAATACCTGTTATTTGCTTTCTTGGCAGTACAGTTTCTCAACAAGAGACTGTGAAAAAACTCTTCTATACCTTTAAAATTTTTATCTTTCTGAACATGGAGCGAACTACAGGTGATAAGCGAGCAAAGAGGGGTTTAGGACATGGAGGTAGAGGTACGAGAGAAGGTGCTCCTTCCAATGCTGCGGACAACATGCAAGCCAGGACATCGTCAGTTGCAGGACCGTCAGGCCTGACATCGCTGGGTTTGTTCCCTGTGAATCTCAGTAATGAACAGCGTCCCCAATCTGTTCTTCAGTGGTTAACGCAACCTGCATCTTTCGGTTTTCCCTCCTCGTCCTCCCAGTCACGGTCACGAATGTCTTCATCATCATCGTCAGCATCCGTCCAACCTGAACCGAAGGCAGGCCAAATGTCAACTCGTGTACCCACCACTGTGGATAATTCATTTTCTGATGACCTCTTTGATGATAAAATGCGGTGGGGGTCAGAAGGCATTTCAAAAGATCAAGAGGCCAAAGAGGATGATTTGGTCTGCTCCGATGCCCAATCACTGATGCCATCAGAGGAGGAGAAGGAAGCTGGTCAGTCGGCATAAATCCCGAGCAGTCGGCAATGCCTTGCAGTGCCTGTGACTTGTAGCCCACGGCTCCTGGATGTAGAATGTCAGGACGAGGAACTCACCTGTGGTGATGATGATGATGATTACATTGCAGATCCAATGTGCTCTTTTCAGCAGAATTTTCTTCCGAGCGCTTCATCAGTGGACGAGGAGGAAGACGATGGGGTAGTGTCAGTACGGGGGCGGCCTCAAAACGGGAGAGGGCAGTTGCACAAGTCCGCTGAGATTATTCCGCCAGCCATGATCAGTGGTGGTAGCGGAAACACTCGCTTATCACTGTCGAAAGGTCCAGGACCTCTGAAGCCTAGGCCTTTTTCGATCAAGCCTCAGATTCGCCCAGTGATGTCATATGCCACATTAGCCATAAACGCATCAGTAGAGGGAAGAATCTTAAGTGTCCAGGACAGGGATATTCAATGTCCAGTTCAACTAAAATGGTGGTTCAAAGACTACTTCTTCCCGGGGCATTTTTTAATCGGGGGTCATCTTTTTGGGGGGTCATGTTTGTGGTACAGGACAAGTGTAGTCATGCCCAGTTAACAAAAAATTACAGCTTCAAATATACTGCCTTCCCGGCACTTGGTAATCTGGGGGTATGGGGGGGTTTTGGGGGTCATGGCGGTCCCAGGAAAGGGGATAGTCAATGTCCAGTTCAACAAAAAATGGGGGTTAAAAGACTCTTTTTCAGGCACAAAATTTGAGGTTCTGAAAGGGGCATCTTTGCTGGTTTTGGGGCATGCCGCTGTAAAAAAAAAGAATGGTAAAATTTCTATTGAAAAAAGTTTACCCCCATGTTTTTAAGGAAAATTAAAATGAACGCGGTTATGGGTGTCCACCCCCTTGATCCCTTTCCAAATCAAAAAGTCAGCAATTTTCCTTCAACCCACTTGACAGTAGAATGAGGAATTTGACACAGGCCTCATAAAACGGAGACATCTGTTGCGTCACTTACGTTCTAATGTCAGGTGGAACAACTCGCAACGTGCCAGCGTAAATGAGAAGTACCGTAGCCATACAGCAGCAAAAATTAAAAAATAGTTTTTTAAAATAGTCTTTTCCTATTGGGAATTTTTTTTGAGGGTCCATAAGGGTTTTTTTGGTGGTTTTGGGGTCAGGTCTTTAAAATGGATGCCCGTGGTGGCAATAGGGCAGTAGCGGCAGGGGCCCGAATCAAAAAAGGTGCCCTTGTATGTTAAAAAAAAAGAGTAATAGGGGGGCCATTTGATTTAGCTGCTGTGGCCATTAAAGGGGTTTAAAAAATGTGACGGCAGCCCTGGCTCTCGCCGCACCCCCCTGTAAATAAGGCCCTTCAGTAACCTCCAGTTCCCCGTTAGGAAATTCTTGCTGCCAACCCCCATATGTTCGAGATGTTGGTCCCTGGGGCAAAAAGTAGGGGGTTACTGCCCTTCCCCTGTGCATTTTTTTTAACACTGGTGTCTTTTTTTGTGTGAAAGCGTGCCCCGTTGCTGCTGGTACCTTGTACCGCTGCTGGCTACGAGTCCTCATGTTTTCGGTTAAAGCAATTGAATATAATGAATTATTTTATCCTATGAAATTTATCTTGTGTCTGACTTTTATAGCTTAATTGTCTTGCCTTAAGATGTTGAACATATCCAGTTCACAGATTGTGGGATGTTTAATTCCACGCTTCTCCTCACCTGTTATGGGTCTGTAAGAATAAAAGTGTGTTCCTCTCCTATAGACTTTATTGGTCGATCGGCGATAATCGACTATCGGCTATCGACATGATAATTGCCGATATCGACTATCGACCCGATAACGATTGTTGACACAATCACTCATCACTAGTTAACATATTCCAAGTAAAAACTAGCTCTATGAAGTTGCTATTTCATTAAAAAAATATAAGTGAGAATGTTTCAGTTATAATGGAGACAAAAATAATAATAAAGTTGTCCATTAAAAAATGTTGTAAGGCAACAGTTAAGGACAATCTAGGACAATTGAGGTTAATTAAGCCTATTAACAGATAAGATACAGAAGCAAAGATATTCACAGACCAGAATGCTGCAGCAAATTACTTTCACTGACAACCATTTTGCAGCTCTCTGCAGGGAACTGAAAATTATTTGATGATACAACAGTGGTGTTACAGATTGTATGGCTTTTCACTTAAATAATGCCACAGTGATTTCTATAATTTTACTTCCCACGTGATTAAAGCATGATAATACATGTATGGAAAAAGTCTTCAACAATTAAGTCACAACATTTGATAGAAACAACTTCCTCTCTTTTGTCGAAGTTTCTTAGACAGCGATATGACAGTAAAGGCCCATATGGAAATAGGTTTCTTTGGCTGAACGTTTGATTAGATAAATATCTTAGGCACAGGAATTTACCATGTGTATGTATTTAAACACAAATGACCACCTACTTCAAAAATGTTCTTCTTTGGAAAGTATAAGTTATGTATTGTGGTATTTCAAACCACAAAATTTGAACCAATACTGGCATGTACAGTGTCTCACATAAGTAAGTACACCCCTCACATTTTTGTAAATATTGTTCTTTTTGCTGAGTCAAACCTGGGACGACACTGAAAATATACAAACACTATTGATATAGTGTACAGTAGGGTGTTACTGTGTAAAATCTAGATGGGGTAGATTTTGTTAGGTTATATATGGATGCTTGGGAGTTTTTTAAGAGAGGAGATATCACTTGGTATTTTTAAAGGAGCTTGGTCATATTAAAGTTTTGGTTTTGGGTAATTTATGGGTGTGAAATTACTGATGCATTGTGGGGCGGAACGGGCGGGGGGGACGGATGGTGGGGTTTGTAGCGTAGGTTAAGTTTAACGGGGTTGGGGGGATTAGTAATTTTGTGAGGTTGTGATGGGAGAGTTATATGCGGAGGAGGTAATTGATAGGTTTACAGTATTGTGGGAGTGGTATTTTTGTGGTGATGGAGAATGTGAGGTCATGGGGGACGGTGAGGGTTGAGTGGACTGCGTATTTATGATATGGTTTGATAGAGGCGGGGGTGGTTTTTAGATTGTAATGCGGGCCAGGGATTCGACGTATGACTGTTCGTGTTGGGTTGGTTGGTGTTGACTCCGGGACAGACACCTCACGGGTATACAATATGCATCGTGCGCTGCGACGCTTATGACAGGAAAGACATTATATTCATGAACCAGGTAATAGAGGTCGTAAAAAACATGTGCATTTTGACACATGATGTTGAAAGGATGGTTTGAGCTGCCATCATGATACTTTAGTAGATCAAGAGGTTATTCTTTTAGAGACTTGGTCTTGGTAGGTCCTCCGTCAAAACAGATGTATAGTTCAAGGTGTGCAGTAGCGGACAATCGGCAGTGGGGATCGGTATTTATGAGGACTTCATGGACACGCTAGCGTGGATGATTGAACACTGGGACTCCCTCCACACTTCGTGGAATGCCCATCAAAGCAAAAAACCAAAACGACTGGAGAACAGTTGTTCTGATGGTGAATGTAATTATGTAGGGCTGGTTATTTTAACTGACTCCAGATAGGTCACCGCTGGGTCATTTAGCCTAGGATCAACACGATGAATCATAACTACGCCAGTGGTATGTCCGTGGGGGGCGACAAGCAGGGATGTGGCTCCCCGACACGATCGCTATTGTCTTGTTCCAGACGGGGGTTAAACATATCAAACTGGGGTAAATCTGAATGAACTGACATCCACGGGGGGAACACAAGCTTCAAACACATGCAGATAGGTAGGGTTACCAATGAATTACATGCTTATGTTATGTAAAAAAAGTTATGGATGGCATTCAATGGGTCTACCTTTTTGAAAATGGTAACGGTCCACCAACTTTATGAATCCAAATTGCCACGATAAGATGGAATATGTGGAACTTTGAATAAATTCAATGGGTATAGAAATAATAGTTGATAGGGTATATAAGGGTGTATTCGGTTGTGACTTTATTTTTGAATTAGGTTATGTAATGGGGATTATGCGTCGGTTTGAGTAGGGGAACGGATTGTATTAAGATGGTACTTCAAGGTCAGACCAGACGTTTGGTGGTGGAGGGTCTACGCGAGAATTTTTTGACTTGTGCCATAGGGGTGCGGGATATCGGAGCATATGTGTTATTGGAGTCTGTTCAATCTTTGTAGATTTCTATCTGGGAGAGAGTGGGAGTCCCCCATCTATCAGTTCACAGCGCAAAATTGGTCGGACGACAATACAGTTAGATGCTTAGCGGAGTGAGAGTAGCTCACACGCAGAGTGTACTAGGAAGCAGAAGGATGCTCGGCTGTTCTGTAGCAGCGCCGGACGTGCGACGGGCGGTGTTGCGCGTCATCACGCTGCCTCTACCCTGCGGCGCGGCCTGGTGACGTCCACACCGCTGAAGAAAAGACGGGTGCAGCGCCCGCGACAGTGGCGGGAGCATCCGAGGTCAGGTAATGTGATGTCAATGTCTTACTTTTAATTGTCTCTTTCATGCTGGGGGCCTATTATCTATTGTAATATGTTGCAGGGAGGGGTATTATCTACTGTTTATGTGCAGGGTGGGGGGTATTATCTTACTGTTAACCATGTGTGCAGGGAGGGGATTTTATCTATGTTATATGTGCAGGGAGGGATGCTATTATCTATTGTTATATGTGCATGGTGTGGGGCTATTATCTATTGTTATATGTGCAGGGAGGGGGCCTATTCTCTATTGTTATATGGCAGGAAGTGGGCTATTATCTATTTGGTTATATGTGCAGGGAGGGGGGCTATATCTATGTTATATGTTGCAGGGAGGGGGGGTATTATCTACTGTTTATATGTTGCAGGGAGGGGGTATTATTACTGTTATATGTGCAGGGAGGGGGCTATTATCTGACTGTTTATGTGCAGGAGGGGCTATTTATCTATTGTTATATGTGCAGGGAAGGGGGCTTATTTAATCTATTGTTATAATGTGCAGGGGGGCGGGGGCTATTAGTGAACTGTTTATTTGCAGGGAGGGGCCGATTATCTATTGTTATATGTGCAGGGGAGGGGGGCTATTATCTATGTCATATATGCAGGGAGGGGGGCTATTTTACTGTTATTATGTGCAGGGGGGGCTATTTATCTACTGTTATGTATGTGCAGGGTGAGGGGGGCTAATATTCTACTGTTATATGTGCAGGGGGGTAGGGCTAATTATCTATTGTTTATTATGTGCAGTGGGAGGGGGGCTAATATCTACCTGTTATATGTGCAGGGGGAGGGCTGATTATCTACTGTTTTTTGTGCACGGACTATTATTCTAATGTTCTATGTGCAGGGGGACTATTATACTACTCTTATATTGTGCACGGGAGGGGGGCTATTATCTACTGTCATATGTGCAGGTTGGGGGGCTATTATCTACTGTTATATGTGCAGGGCGAGGGGGGCTATTATCTATTGTTATATGGGCAGGGAGGGGGGCGATTATCTACTGTATATGTGCAGGGGGGGGCCTATTATTACAGTTATACAGTGCTGCGGAGCGGGGGCTATTATCTACTTGTTATATGCTGCAGGAGGGGGCTATTTTCTACTGTTATATGTGCGGGAGGGGAGGATATTATCTATTGTTATATGTGCAGGCGAGGGGGGCTATGTTATCTACTTGTATACGTGCAGGGAGGAGCTATATCTACCTAACATATGTGGCTGTGGGGCTATCAAGCTATCTATATACCTGCTGGGGACCTAAACCTGCCTATGTTATACTACGGGGGGATCCATAACCTGCCCATATAAACTGCTAGGGGACCCATACCTGCCCAGATACCTGCTGGGGGATCCATAACCTGGCTATCTTACCTACAGGGGGATCCATAAAACTGGCCCATATACCTGCCTAGGGGACCCATAACCTGCGCGCGTATACTGCTGGGGATCAATAACCTGTCCTGTATATACTACAGGGGGATCAATAACCTGCCTATATACCTACTGGGGATCCCATAACCTGCCCATATACCTAATAGGGGGACCCATAACCTGCGCCATTTACCTGCTGGGGGATCATAAACTGCCTATATACTGCTGTGGGACATACCAAACTACTCGGAGCAAGACCTACTGGGACGGATATATAAAGTTATAAACCACGTACTAGATGGACGTATAACTTACTGGGGGACCCTTTTAGTTCACTGGGGGATCACATAATTTACTGCGTGTGAGTCGATTACAGTCGTTAGCCGGTTGTTAAGGCCTCAGCTCAAGTCAGTTGTGAGAGGTTAGCAATGACTCCGCGGACTTCCAGTCGGATGTTAGCGGTTGTAAGGCTCAAGTAGAGTGTTAAGACCTTAGCAAATCGACTCCGGGACTACCCTCGGCCCCGTGCGCTTAGAAGGCAGCACTGGCTGGGCTTGCAGTACGGAGCGCCTGATCATCTCCGCTCTGCTACTCCCTGCAGGCGCGCTCTGTGGTCATGTGGCGCGAGCGGTGACGTACATTAACAGCGCCCGCCGCGTGATGCGCAGGAGAGGGATGCAGCGGGATAGCAGCGAACAGGAGCGAGCGGCGCATCAGGGGAGTGTGTCCGAGGTGAGTAAGTGACTTTCTTATATTACCTTACCCATATGCCTGCTTATACCCCCATATGCCTGCCTTATACCCCCTCATATGCCTGCCTATACCCCGCCCCCTATGCCTGCCTATACCCACCATATGCATGACTATACCCCCCCATATGCTGCCTATCCTCCCATATGACGAACCTATACCCCCATATGCCTGCCTATAACCCCCCCATATGCCTGCCTATTCCCCCTCATATGCCTGCCTCTACACCCCAATATGCCTGCATATACCCCATATGCTGCTATACCCCTCCATATGCCTGCCATATTACCCCCCCTATGCCTGCTCTATACCCCCATATGCATGCCTATACCCCCCATGTGCCTGCATATACTCCCTCATAGGCTGCCTTTACCCCATATGCACTGCCTCTACCCCCCTTATGCCTGCCCTATACCCCCCAATATGCCTCATATACCCCATCATAACGCCTGGCCTATACCCCCTCGTATGCCTGCCTATACCCCCTCATATGCCTGCTATAACCCCCCATATGCCTGCCTATACCCCCTCATATGCCTGCCTTTACCCCCTCATATGCCTGCCTATACCCCCCATTTGCCTGCTATCAGCCCCTATATGCTGACTGCCTATACAGCCCCTTATGCTTGACTATACGCCCCATATGCCTGCCTTTACAGCCCCCTTATGCATGCCTATTTACAGCCCCCCATGCCTGCCGTATGCCCTCTCTCAAGCCTGCCTGTCTACTTAATATGGGGCCCTTTAGCTACCTAAACCCATATCTATATAGTTCCCCTTATAGCCCACCTAAAACCCCTGTCTACCTGTATGGCTCCCTATAGCTACCTAAAGACCCTGCTGCGTTATGCCGGACTATACTTGGCTACCTATACCTTGCCTATTTGGGTGCCCATATATCCTATCTTAAACCTTGCTGCCTAAATGGACCCATATAGCCAGGGGGAGGCAGGTGCTGAAAAGTCAGGATTCTAAGATATTTGTGTCTAAATCTGCAGGGACAAGTGGCTGGGAGATGTCATATGAAGTCGTGGACGGATGCAGAAAACAAAGAGAAAGGTCAATGACTGGTCAGGAGAAACGTCACCTGTGAGTCACAAGATGTAACTGCACTTGTAATCACTTATATATCTGCACAGGCTGTGTACACTTGCTGGTCTACCACTATATGGTCACTGTAGTGATGGTTGTTACAGTCTGACAGAGCCTGTGTACACTGGTGTCTACCACTATATGGTCACTGTATGGAGGTAATATTCACTCTGCAGGAAACTGTGTACAACTGGTGTCTGAAGTCACTATATGGTCACTGTATGAGGTTAATATACAGTCTGCATGAGCCTGTGTACCACTGGTGTCTACCACTATATGGTACTGTATTGAGGTAATTTACAGTCTGCAGAGCCTGTGTACCACTGGTGTCTACCACCTATATGGTACACTGTATGGATGGTAATATACAGTCTGCAGAGCCTGTGTACATGGAGTCTACCACTATTTGGGTCACACTGTATGGAGGTAATTTACCAGTCCTGCCGAAATCTGTGTACACTGGTCTCTACCACTATATGGGTCCCACTGTATTGGAGGTAATATACAGTCTGCAGAGCCTGTGTACACTGGTGTCTACCACTATTGCTCACTGTATGGAGGTATATACAGTCTGCTGAAACTGTGTCACACTGGTGTCTTACCACCTATATGGTCACTGTATGGAGGTAATATAACAGTGCAGGAGCCTGCTGTACACTGGTGTCTACCACTATATGGCATGTATGTAGGATAATAATACAGTCTGCAGGGATAAACTGTGTTACATGGTTGTCTACAACTTATATGGTCACTGTATGGAGGTAATATACAGTATGCAGAGTCTCTGTGTGTACACTGGTCATATACCACTATCATGGTCACTATTATTTAATTATATTAGACAGTATTCGTTCTTTGCAGACTGATAGGTATAGTGTAGTGGAGTATTATTCAGTCACGATGTGATGGTAATTTGTGGTCGTGTTCTGGTGTAGTGAATCAGGTACTTTATGTAATAGCGTTATTGGTAATGGTGGTCTTTGTACAGTGGGATTTGATTGGTTAGCAGTATTGATGGTGATTGTATATGGTGGAAGGTAGTTTACCCCTTGTATTATCTACATTATTAACTGCATGTCCTAGTACGATGGTGTGGTCAGGGAGTGTTGGCGAGGGGGGGGCGGCCATCCAAAAGTTTGCTTTGGGGCCCTGCTTCTCTGAGTAACGCCCAATGAACTTATGCCTAAGAACTGTTTGGAAAGTGAGAATCAATTAGTGTGTTTGTCTCCATTAAGACTTTCAAACATTGTCACTGATTACTCTACTTTGCTTAACACCTTTCTCAACAATTTAGGCAAACAGAGAATATCAAGCGTTTGCTGGTAATGAAGCAGTTTAATTGGCCAGCGCACTGTGTGAAAGCTCCCTGACTAGCACTTTACCAGGATAGATGAATTGCCCTACTATTTTACAGAGTGTATACATAAGGACGGTTGCATGATAAGGTTGTTGAAAGGTGAATACTTGAAAAGGGACTGATGAAATTTGAAGAAATGTAGGCATTGAAGTAAACACTTCAGGTCTAGTGCCCTTGTGTCTGAGCAGGGCTAAGTTTCTTAAATGGCGGCTCACCAGCAATTCAGAAGTCATTCTAAAGTGGGTTAACCTGTGATTGTCATTATATGTTCATCATATCCAGACGGTTATTACAATACTTCTACTGTGGGTAACATTCCGGCTGTGTTTAAACCTTCAGCTCTCTAGATGCAGTTTTTGAAGCCAAAACCAAGAAGGATTTAAAACAAGGAGAAGTCTCAGCCTTTTATGTGTCCTCCATTGATGAACCATTCCAGATTTGGGCTTGAAAATCTGCATCTGACAAGTGGAATTTTTGAATGCAGCCATAATGTTTTATTACTGATATCTGTTGGTGAATATTAGAGACAAATTATTAAGAAACTTGGTTTAATCTAGATTAAAATAAAAAAATAAGATAGCAGATACCACATTGAAAACTTCTACGTTCAAACCAAGAAAGCCTGTGATTTTTACTCTAATTAAGGATCTGTGTGAACATGTAGGGGCAAACCAGCTCTTACAAAGGAACTTCTCAGATTCCTGCCTGAGTGATGTCAAAGCAAAAGGTTGTCCAAGCAAAGTGACTGATTAAACGGCTGATTTAAAGGCCTGTCAGGTCTACTATGGAACATGGCGTCTGTTCTGGGAAGTCCTTGTGTTTCCTGTGAAATAACAATTCTGGGGCATTTTCTCTTATCACCGTGTTGTGCTGATCCTCTGTTATTCCTTCTAGAAGTTCACTACCAAACTGTCAGCAGGGTGTTACCAATTGGGGTATGTCCCTACAGTCTGACATTGACCAGAGTCAGCGGGTGCTGGGACTCACCTCTTGAAAATAGAAATGGTAATGCCAACCTGACCTGAGTTATTGGAGAAGATGCCCTATAAGTATTCCACAGGGAACATAAGTATTTATTAAAACGGGTGTGACAGGAACAGCCACAATCCCTTTTTAACACACCATTTGGTTATACTGTAAGTAGCAGTGGCATCACTAGGCAGTTTTATCCTGGGCTTGTGCCCCAGATAAAACTGCTGGTGTCCCAAACTTCTGTTGCCTGGCTCCGGTGGTATTTTCAACTGTATATTAGTCATTTGTACATTTATACACTTGAAAGTTACCGTGGAGCAGAGAGCGAGAGCTCCCTGCCCCACAGTGTACTCCAGTGGGTCGCAAGCAGGCTTGCGGCCCTCCAGAGTATGCAGCACAGGCAGCGGGAGAGCATCATCATGCTGCTGATGTGATGACGTTCTCATGCCACCTGTGCTGCATACTGTGCGGGAAGATAGAGCGCAGCGAGGGGGCGCGGTGAGTACTAATAGTTTGTTATTAATTTTTAATTGGCATATAGAAAAAACCTACATACTGGGGGACATCATATATCAACTATATACTGAGGAGAGACTACTGTCCTGTGTTATGTTTGTTTTTCTGTACTCATCCTGTCTGAGGAATAAAGCTGGCTGAGGCCAATTTCAACGTACAACCTGGTGTTGGAGTACCATTTGTTAGTGTGCCGTTAACTGTTTACCAAAAATGGCGATCCCGTGAGCTAAAGACCCCCTGAGATGACTTCCAAGCGCAAGAGAGGCGCCCA
This sequence comes from Phyllomedusa bahiana, assembly GCA_025379985.1. Classification (NCBI taxonomy): domain Eukaryota; kingdom Metazoa; phylum Chordata; class Amphibia; order Anura; family Hylidae; genus Phyllomedusa; species Phyllomedusa bahiana. The sequence continues at coordinate 50,761 of JAODAL010029294.1, forward strand.
ACTACCTATATACTGGAGGAGACCTATCACCTACCGGGGGACATAATATCTATCCATATACTGGGGGGAGACCTGTTACCTAAAGGAGAACATCATATCTACCTATATACTAGGGGGAACCTACCTACTGAGGGCTCTATAACCTACTGGAGGACATCTATATTTACCTACAGGGGTGCCCTATAACCTAACAGGGGATGCCTATACCTACCTATTAGAGAGGCCCTATAACCTGCAGGGGGTCAGCTATAACCGCCACCCCTCCTCCCCCCCGTAGGTACATAGGTGATTAAAAAGTGAGGATTCTAAAATGTTTGTGTGATAAATTCTGCAGAGATGCGTTGTGGCCAGGAGAAGTTATCATGGTGGTCTGGGCTGGATGGAGAGGAAAGAGAATATCATTATATGGTGATAATATATGGTCTGCAGATCCCGTGTACAACTAGTTTCTACCACCATATGGTCACTGTATGGTGGTAATATACAGTCTGCAGAGTCTGTGTACAACTGATATCTACCACTATATGGTCACTGTATGGTGGTGATCTAAGTCTGCAAAGCGCCTGCATACAACTGGTAGTCACATGTGGTGGTCGCATTTTGTTATGGTCTGGCAGTATTATTTAGTCCTTAACCACTTAACGACCACCCACTGTCTTTTGACGACGGGGGTTGCAAGTCATTAATCTGCAGCGATGTCACAGAGCTCAGCTTCTCTCCTCTATCATATAGCCTTACATATGACAGAGCTCAGCTTCTCTCCTCTATCATATAACCCTATATATCCAGAGCTCAGCTTCCCCTCCTCTATCATATAACCCTATATATCACAGAGCTCAGCTTCTCTCCTCTATCATATAGCCTTACATATGCAGAGCTCAGCTTCTCTCCTCTATCATATAGCCTTCATATGCGCAGAGCTCAGCTCTCTCCTCTATCATATAACCCTATATATCAAGAGCTCAGCTTCTCTCCTCATCATATAACCCTATATATCAAATGCTCAGCTTCTCTTCCCCTATCATATAACCCGTATATCACAGAGCTCAGCCTCTCTCCTCTATCATATAACCCTGTATATCAACA
>JAODAL010029295.1:0-51844 GCA_025379985.1 Phyllomedusa bahiana
CTTGCTGTTGAGCCGGTTGGAGTCTTTCTTTGTCCGAATTCGCTTTTCGGGGTAAACCTGCCTGGTATCGGCTTACCGGATGGAAAGTGTGTGAATTCTCTTATCTTGGGGGTCAGAACCCCCATGCATTACAACCCCAGATGTTCCACAAATTGCGTAAAGTTGGTCCTTTCGGCTAAACCTTTTATTGACCCTTCCCCCCGCCCCCTTCCCCCCCCCGGAAAGTCCCGTTTTAGGTCGCCCCCAATTATTTTTTTGGGAAAAATCTTTGTTAAAGCATTGTTCAGAAATTAAAAACTTTGCACCCCTGTTTGGCCCAAAAAAACCCTTAAAAGGGAAGGTCTTCACCTCCTGGGGGGAGGGGGTTGCCCCCCCCAAACTCCCCTCCGCATCCCACCAGTTTTACAGGTGCTAGGCAATTCTTGTTTTTTAAAAATATCAATACCGCGGTTTCCCCACCGGGGGATCCAACTACTCCCCCCCCACAATTTTTTTTCATGGAAGTCTTTTCCGCCAAGGCGTCTCCTGGAGCAACGCCCATCCCCCTTAAAAATTTAGGTGGCGCGCACCTACCGCTTATGGGCGACTTAAACCCCTTCACATTCCAAGTAATTTTCGTAAAAAAATTTTACACTACATATAAATTCCCAGTGGCAAGGGGTCCCCTCACTACACGGCTTTACTGTGAAATAGATAACAGGCAAAAAACATTTAAAAATAACAAAAACATAAGGCATTAAAAGTACCCGTAAAGCCATAATTTTGGGAAATTTCCCCAAATACACGCTAGTTGGCCAAGGGCCCCTCTTTGGTGCCCTCTTGGTAAGGGATTTCTCTTTTTTTCCGTTTTTGTAAGATTTTTTTTCGTTCCCCTTTTTTCCCCCCTCCCCTCCCCTCCCCCGGAATTAGGGGGGCCAATTTGCCTTTGTAAAAGGCAGAAACCCATTCTATGTCGAGACAAGGGGTCTCTGTTGGTACCCCAAACCCCAAAACCCCCCTCCTTAAAAAAACTTATTTGGATAATTTTTAAAAGGTTACACTGGTGAAGAAACCCTTTCTTTTCTCCAGGCCGGGTCGTTTTTTTTTATTGGATTTTAATTTGACACTTTTTTCACTTGGTCTAGGTGTTATTATTGTGGTAGTATTTTTGGGCCATATTTTGCTCCTTTTAATATATACTTTGGACCCTAATTTTTTTTTATCTATAGTCCTTTATCATTCCCCTGATGAGATGCTGAAGAGGGCATCGAAACATGTTGGGAATTTTTTTTTTCTTTTATAGTTTATAGGGTCAGTCAGTGTTTGGGAGAGGTACGTGAGGGGAACACCCTCATCAGGGCGATACCTCCTGGGGTTAGGCCTAGGGACAATTAGGCCCAGCAGGGTTACATTAGGGCGTCATTGCCCCTGTTCGTTTTGGCCTTCCTTTTTCTCTCCCTTCCTTGTGTCATTATGGTTTTTCACTATATGTATGTAGGTGTCATTTTTGCAATTTTTTTCTAAGTTTACTAATAAAAGTTAAGCTTTATATCCATGATCCTCTGTCGGCTAAGGTTTTGACTTTTGAATTATGTGTGGTGGTTTGTACTGTAGTGTGACCTGTATTGGTGGCTCCCCCCCTATTTCCTTTGGTGTTTTTTCACACACTCAGTCACCCGGATCTGAAGGACCAACGCATGTCTCTTAGCTTTCCCAGAGCCAATGATATGGGACCCGAGCCTTCTTAAATGCTCCTCCTTAGTCTTTGCCAGTTTGTTGGTGCATTTTGGTGAAGTTTAGAGAGTGCTAATATGTATGATTTCCAGTATAGACCTTTGGCTTGTTCCCGATCCTACATTAGTTTGCTGCCTGCCCTGACCATCTGCCTGTGACCCATTTATGTTTCAATGCCGCCTGCCCTGACCTTTTGCTTGTGTCCAGGCCACTTCTCTGCCTCACCTTTATGTTAAACGTCTGCATGCCAGACATCACCGGGAATGCCCACATCATAGGTAGCAACCTTGGAGTTCCCTGCAGCTCCAGATCCCTTGTATGAAGACCCAGGGGCTTATTAGAGTCCTTCATATCAGGGGCGTAGCTATAGGGGGTGCAAAGGTAGCAGTCGCTACCAGGCCCAGCAGCCTGAGGGGGCCCAAAAGCCCCTCTGACACATAAGGAGATATTAGCATTGTAAGTATCACATTGTAGCTGGGGGGCCCATTACACTTTTTGCACTAGGGCCCCGGCACTTCAAATTACGCCTCTGCTTGATATGGTCCTATGCAAAAACTCACGGTGACAAAGAGGATCCACTACCTGTCCATGACATAAAAATAAATTAAGAAATTAATCAGTATAGATACAGAATCATAATCATATTTGACAAGCCTTCATGACCTAACATCTCATCAGCACAAAAACACACTGGTGCACCTTTATCAAGGCACCAAAAATAACATCTTGCATGCTGTGCCCGACATTTATTATTAGTTGGAGCTGCCACTAAGGGGAACTTCGGAGATCCTATGCTTGCAACCATAATGTCATATACACAGGACTTTTAGCTCAGAAAAATGGTACTTTTAATTTCTATAAAAGTGGGCACAGGGTTTAACCACAAATGGTGGGCTGCCAAATTGTGGATTCGGGGTGATATGGTTTTTTTACCAAAATTCCGGGGGGACCAAAGGGTTAAATGTCCCCTTTTTAAATTTAAAATCCCACTTCTATTATAAATTTGACCCCAAAGGTCTATAAACAATATAGCTTCCCCAATTTCCCCTTTTTTTAGTATTATTTCATTTATACATTTAAAACCAAACAATCAAAAACCCCCTTTTTTTTGCATTTTTTTATTCAAATCCTGTGTATGATACAAATTTTAAAAACATTTTCATTCCTTCAAAAAAAAACATTACAATTAGTCCCTTTGAAAAAAAAGTTGGGATACTTTTTTTGTTTGGGTTTTACATCTTTGGGAGCCACAATTTTTTTTTCCATAAATGTGGGGGAGTAAGGAAAAACCCCCGGGGGAAAAACCCACCTTGCTGGGACACTCATGCAACCTTTGGGGGGAAGACATTCCCCACCTTTATCAAGCATGCGTGCCACTGTTGTTCACCTCATTTATATCCAGCTTAATTAATCCTTGATATACCTTACTTTATTTTATTATATTTATATTTTTTTAATTTTTCATTTATAAAAAAAAAAGTAGAATTTTAAAAACTTCATTTGGACCCTGCAGACTCTAAGGCCCCCTTTTACACGGCCCTTAAATTTGGGGAAATGATTGGAGCCGAACCCGCGCGTCCCTATTTGGGTTCTGCAGTACGGCTCCCAATCCTTTCCCCGTTTATTACGGTTAAAACCCCCGTTCTCATAGAGAACCCATGGAAATTCCCGGTTTTCCCCCCTTTTCCCCGCCCCGGCCAACCGCCCCCGGGGGGGGGAAAGTGAATGCACATTATTTTATAATGAGTGTTATAGGGCCCGGGGGGAGCTGCCGGGCCCCCCGCCCCCCCTTTCCCCGGCTGCCCGGCGGGAATTGCGGAGCGAAAATCCGTCCCCCGCAATTAAAGGGCACAAATAAGGTGTTGGGAAAATTTTTCCTTTTAAAAAAAGTGAAACCCATCCAATATTTCCTCTTTCTTTAAAGAGACATTTTTTTAACCTGTACTGCCCCTGTCTCCCTTAAATCCCTTTCCCAAAAAGCCCCCACTTTTAATTCAGACACCCTTGGGCACATGTATAAAATTCGGGTGCTGACAGGCCAGTTTTTAAATAGCTTTAAAAAGAGAACCTGTCCCCTAGATTAGCCCCCCTTGCTGAGGACAAACAAAAAACTAGTGTCAAACCCGCTATTACCACCCCCGTGCCCCCTTAAAACTGTAAGATGCGTAGTTTTTTTCAGCATTTACTCCTCAAATCTTTTCCCTAGCAGGGGTTAGCCCCCCCACCCAAAAAGGTAGCCCGCCCCCTGAACAAAATTTTTCCCCATGTTTCTACTATTCAAAGTAATTGGTTTTTTCAGTTGAGGGAAAAGGGCTACCTCAGGGAGGCGGGGCTACCTCGGGAGGTGGGGTATGAAAAAAATGACTCTTTTTTTGACTCCTTTTTTTTGGCTGGGGGGAAAAAGCAGATTTGAGCCTTTAAAACTCGAAAAATCCAGCATCTTACAGAATAAGGGACCAAACCTGGAAACAGGGAGGTTTTTGAAAACTTGCTTTTGCTGCCCTCAGCAAGGGGGGGGTAACTATGGGGACAGGTTTTTCTTTTAAAGGGAGTGTTTGGGGGAAATTGCCCCCCCCCCCCCCCCCCAAAAATGTATGAACCCGTTCTTCTGCAGGGAATTTCATAAAGGCATTTTAGGCCCCCAATTTCCACAAGTCCCGGCTCAGGAAACCCCCCTTTTAAAATGTCTTTGGGTTTCTTTGCAGGGTTTTTTTCAACAGGGCATGGAAGGCCAAAAAACAAGTCTGGTAGGCACCACCTTTTACCTGGGCTGGGCCCGTTCTTCTGCAGGGCTTTTCATACCGGGCAGGGGTAAGAGCCAAAAACCCCCAAGTCTGGGCTCAGGGGATCACCTTTACCCTGGTCGGCTGTTCTTCTGCAGGGTTTTACTTTAAAGGGGAGTGTTTTTGGGGCCCAAAACCCAAATCCCGGCTCTGGGACCACCTTTACCCTTGGGGTTTTTTCTTCCCCGCAGGTTTTTTAAAACAGGGCATTTTTGGGCCCAAAACCACAAGTCTGGGTCAGGCACCAATTTACCCTTTTTTTTTCTGTTCTTCTGCAGGTCATACCCTTTCAAAGCAGTGTAAAAGCCAAAACAACAAGTCTGGTAAAGGGACCAAACCCTTTTCCTGGTCTGGCTGTTTTTCTGCAGGTAAAACGTACAGGGGGAAATGTAAAAAAATACCACAAGTCTGGCTCAAGGGCACCAAACCTTTTTCCCTGGTTTGGCTGTTTTCTGCAGGGCCCTATGTACAGGGCAGTGTAATAAAAAACCACAAGTTGGCTCGGGGCCCCCCTTTACCTGGTCTGGTGTTCTTCTGCAGGTCACCAAAACAAACACAGTGTAGAACCAATACAAAAAAAAGTCTGGCTCGGCACCCCCTTTAACCGGGGTTTGGGTTTTTCTTTCTGCAGGTCATAAAATATAGGCGCAGTGTTTAAAATCAATACCCCAATTTGGCTCCGGGACCCCCCTTTTTCCCTGGTTTTGCCCGGTTTTTTCGCCCGGTTTATACATACAGGGGGATTTTAGAGGGCCCAAAACCACAAGTTGGTCCCGACACCAAACCCTTTAAACCCCGGTTTTTAGCTGTTCTTTTGCAGGTCATTTCATTTCAGGCAAATGAAAACCAATCCACAAGTCTGGCTTCAGGCACCACCTTTACCCTGGGGCTGGTGTTTTTTCTGCAGGTTACATACAGGGGAGGGGTAGAGGGCCCAAAACCACAATCTGGCTCAGGCACCCTTTACCCTGGGTTTTGGCTGTTCTTCTGCAGGTCATCTTTCAGGGGAAAATTTTAAAAGCCCAATAAACCCCAAGTTGGGGTCAGGCACCCCCTTTCCCTGGCCCGGCTGTTCTTCTGTAGGGGATCATACAGGGCAATGTAAAAGCCCAAAAAACCAAAAGTTGGCTCAAATCACCACCCTTTTCCCCGGGGCTGGTGTTTTTGCAGGGTTTATTCGAAAAGGGCAAAATGTAAATAAATACCCAAGGTTTGGCCCCAAGGGGACCACCTTTTCCCCGGTTGGCTTTTTTCTTTTTGGGAGGTCAAACATACCGGGCAGTGTTTAAAACCAATAAACCCCAAGTCTGGCTCAGGCACCCAAACCCCTTTTAACCCCGGTTTTGCCCCTTTCTTCGCAGGTCATACATCCCGGGCCAGTGTGATCCCCAAAACCACAAAGGTCTGGCTTTAGGGACCACCTTTTCCCCGGTTGGCTGTTTTTCTGTTTGGGCAAATACAGGGCAGTGTTTGAGCCCAAAACCCAAGTCTGGCTCAGGCCCCCCCTTTATCCTGGTTGGGGTGTTTTTTCTGCAGGTCATTAAAATAAAAACACAGTGTAGAGCAAAAACAACAAGTCTGGCTCAGGGACCAACCCTTTTCGCTGGTTGGCTGTTTCTTCTGTTTGGGATACATACAGGGCGTGTAGAGCCCAAAAAACCACAAGGGCTGGCTTCAGGCAAAAAACCTTTACCCTGGTCTGGCTGGGTTTTTCTGCAGGGCATAAAGTACAGGGCAGTGTAATAAATACCACAAGTCTGGCCAGGCAACCCCCTTTTTCCCCGGGGTTTTCCCGGTGTTCTTCTGCAGGTCACAATACCAAAAACAGTGTTTTTTCCCAAAACAACAAGTCTTGGGTCAGGCCCCCCCTTTACCCTGGTTGGCTGGGCTTCTGCAGGTCATACATATTTAAACGCGTTGGGAGAGTCCAAAACCAAAAAGTCTGGGTAGGCCCCACCTTTTTCCCCCGGGCTTTGGGTTGGGTTGGTTTTTGGGAGGGCATAAAATACAGGGGATTTTAAAAAAATACCACCCAAATCTGGCTCAGGCCCCCCTTTAACCCCGGGGCTGGGCCCGGTTTTTTGCAGGGCAACATACAAACACCCGGTTGAAACCAATTCAACAAAATCTGGCCGGCAAAAAACCTTTTTTTCCCTGGTTCCCGGTTTTTTCTTCTGCAGGTCATAAAATTTTAAGGGGGCAGGGGTAGGGGTTTTTAAAAACCACAAGTCTGGCTCCCGACCCACCCCTTTTCCCTGGGGCTGGTTTTTTTTCTTTTCAGGTCCTTTCATTAAAGGGAAATTGTAGGCCAATTCCACAAGTCTGGTCAGGCAAAAACCTTTAAACCCTTTGGGCTGGGTGGTTTTTTTTGTAGGTCATACAAAAAACGGGGCAGTGTAGAGCCCCAAAACCACAACGTTGGGTCAGGCACCACCCCTTTTCCCTGGTTTTTGGGCCCGTTTTTTCTGCAGGTAAAAATACAAAACCCCAGTGTTTTTAAAACCAATACCCCAACCCCAATCTGGCTCAGGCAACCCCCATTACCCCGGACCCAGCTGTTCTTCTGCAGGGCATCATACAGGGAAAAGGGAGAGCCAATACCACAAGTCTGGCTCAGGGGAAACCCCCTTTACCCTGGTTTTGGCTGTTTTTCTGCAGGTCATACATAAAACACAGTGTAAGCCAATACAAAAAAGTCTGGCTCAAAGGGACCAAACCCTTTTCCCTGGTCTGGCTGGTTTTCTTTTTTTTTTGCTGGTCAACACATAGGGGGCGTGTTTTTGAAATTAAAAACCAAATTCTGGGGGCAGGGACCCCCCTTTACCCTGGTCTGCCTGTTTTTTCTGCAGGTTTTTAAAATATAGGGCAGTTTAGAGCCCAAAACCCAAGTCGGCCTTTTTGGCACCACCTTTATCCTGGTCTAGCTGTTCTTCTGCAGGTATAAATTTCAAGCATGTAAGAAAAACCAAAAACCCAAGTCTGGTCAGGGACCCCCCTTTACCCTGGTCTGGCTTTTTCTTCTGTAAGGGGCATTTCATAGAGGGCAAATGTAAGCCAATTCAAACCAAATCTGGGGTCATGCACCCCCTTTTAACCCCGGTTTGTTTTCTTTGTAGGTCAAACTTACAGGGCAGTTTAGAGCCAAAAAACCCCAAGGGCTTTACTCAGGGCCCCCCCTTTACCATGGTCCCGGCTGGTTTTTCTGCATATCATACCCTTTCAAAAAACAGTTTTAGAGCCTTAAAAACAAGTCTGGCTCAGGCACCACCATTTACCCTTGGGCCCCGGTTGGGTTTTTCTGCAGGTCATACTAAAAGGCGCAGTTTTTTAAGAGTCAAAACCCAAGTCTTTGGGTCAAAGGGACCCCCCTTTAACCCCGGTCTGCCCTTTCTTCCCGCGGTCATACATAAGGGCAGGTAACCAAAAACCAAAAAGTCGGCCAGGCACCACCTTTACCCCGGTCTGGCCCGTTCTTCTGCAGGGAAAACATAAGGGCAGTTTTAAAAAGCCAAAAACAACAAGTTTTGGCTCAGGCACCACCTTTTCCCGGGTCTGGTGTTCTTTTGCAGGGGCATACATCAAGGTGGGAGTTTTAGAACCCCAAAACCCCAAGTTGGCTCCCGGGGACCAAAATTTACCCCGGGCCGGCTTTTTCTTCGAAAGGGAAAAATTCCCCGGGGCAGTGTAAGCCAATTTCCAAAGTCTGGCCAAAGGGACCACCCTTTTCCCCCGGTCTGGCTTTCTTCCAAGTTCCCACAAAACAGGGGCCTTTAGTATAGTGCCAATTAAAACAAAATCTTGGGTTTAGGCCCGACCACCTTTAAAAATATTTCCCATAAAAATAAAAACCTATAAGGGGCCCATATACCTACGTAATACCCAGGGGGCTTATACACATACTGAGTGGGGAGCCCCCTTGGGAAAAACCAAACCCAAATTTACCCGGGGGGTTTTAATTTCCTATGTTTAATTTAAAAGGGGGTTTTATACCAAAACCCACATCCCGATGGGCCCCAAAATAACCCATCAAAAGGAGCCCCTTTATTTCTACCTACCTACCTACCTACCTAAAACAGAATTTACCTATCTGCCTACCTAGTTTGGAAAAGTACCTACATACTATATTGGTTGATTTAACTACCTTCTGTTTATGGACACAAAACAAGACTAAAAATTTTGGGGAAAAAATGGGAAAATCCCCAAACCATTTTGGGACCCTTTTTACTGTTAAGCCTTTTTTCCCCCCCCGGCCCATAGGGCAACAAAATTCCCAGCGGCGCGTATTTTTCCAGGGCCCCTTCTCTCCCCGCCCCGGCGGATTTTTTTCCGGGGGGGGGAAGGAGACGCAAAACCATTGGGTTTTTTTGAGATCTGGGTTTTCCATAATGACCGGCCCGTATTTCAGGGCCCCCAATTTTGCCCCAGCCGTTTGAACCCCTTGGGCCCTTTGAGGCACAAAAAGGGGGTAAATTATTTCTATTTGGGGGCCTATAGATGGGGGTTTTGGGACAAAAGTTTGAAAATTGGGAGGAAAGTGCGGGAAAAATGAGGAGGGCCCAAGATGTTTGTTTGGTAAATTCTACAGTGAAGAATGGTGGCCCGAGAAGTTTTTTTTTCATTGGTTAACCCGATGGGGGAAGGAAAAAGGGGGGGGAAAAGAAAGACTCCTCAGAGAGAGATAAAATCTTAGAGACATCTCCGTTTTGTCTCGGATGTAACTTTACTTTAAAAACTTTATGTGGGGCAGAGCCTGTGTACAACTTAAAACAAAGAATAAGCCCCGGGTCACCAATCCCATGTCCCGGATCGGGAAGGATTTCCCGGGTTAAAGGAAAACCCTTAAAACCAAACCAAAAAAAAGGAGGTTTTCCAGGATTTTCCAAAAAAAAAAACCCCAAAATTTTTTTTAGAAAAATTAAAAAAGGTGCTTTTACAGGCGAAAAAAGGCTTTGTCCCCCTGTGATTTCACCCCCTTTTTTAAAGTTCTAAATAAAAATTGGTTTTTCCCTTGTTTGGAATACTGGATAAACCTCCATTTTTTGTTTGGGCCCGTGTCAACTGTAATAAAAATTTAAATGTTTGTATTTACTGGGTTTTTCCCCAAAAATTTAAAAAGGGCCCGGGTAAAAATGGTTATGTTTTCAGTAATGGGGAAAAATGTAAATTTTTCAACACCTTTTGGGTGATAGTGGGGTATGTGGTGGTGTTAATAGCCCCCTATGTTATGATGAATTTTGGTGGTTTTTTGGCAGTAAATATGTTTTTTGGGTGATATGTTGTTCCCCTGGATGTTTTAGTATTATTCAGCAAATATTTGGTGGTTGAAATGTGGGGGGTTTTATTTTTCAGCCCACTATGTGGTGTTATATATAGTTATGGCGTGGAGGTACTATTCAGCCACTATGTGATGATGATTTGTGCTGGTATTATTCAGCCACTGTGTGGTGTAGTTATATGAGGTCATGATGTGGCAATATTATTCAGCAACTATATGACATGTGGTGGTATTAATCAGCCACTATGTGATGCTGTTATGTGGTTTTATTAGTCAGCCACTATGTGATGATGATATGTCGTGGTATTAGTTAGTCACTATGTGGTGGTGATATGTTAGTAGTATAATGTTGTACCGTGTTAGCCATAAAAAGTAGTGATATGTGGTGGTGATATGTTGTCATGATGTGGCGGTATTATTCAGCCACTATTTGGTGGTGATATGTGGTCATGGTGTGGCAATATTATTTATCAGATACTATGTGGTGCAGATACAGAGTCGTGGTGTGGCGATATTATTCAGCCACTATGTGGTGATGATATGTGGTTGTATTATTCATCCACTGTGTGGTGGTGATATGTGGTCATGGTGTGTATTATTCAGCCACTATGTGTTGATGATTTGTGGTGGTATTATTCAGCCACTGTGTGGTGTAGTTATATGAGGTCATGATGTGGCAATATTATTCAGCAACTATATGACATGTGGTGGTATTAATCAGCCACTATGTGATGATGTTATGTGGTTTTATTAGTCAGCCACTATGTGATGATGATATGTCGTGGTATTAGTTATGTGGTGGTGATATGTTAGTAGTATAATGTTGTACCGTGTTAGCCATAGAAAGTAGTGATATGTGGTGGTGATATGTTGTCATGATGCGGCGGTATTATTTATCAGATACTATGTGGTGCAGATACAGGGTCGTGGTGTGGCAATATTATTCAGCCACTATGTGGTGATGATATGTGGTTGTATTATTCATCCACTGTGTGGTGGTGATATGTGGTCATGGTGTGGCAGTATTATTCAGCCACTAAGTGATGATGATACGTGGTCATGTGGTGGTACTTGATCTTAATGGGATTATTGGTAATATTAGCTTTGGGGTTCTGGTTTTGTGTAGCAGTGTTATTTGGTAATTGTATGATCATTATTTAGTAGTTTTAAATATAAAACTTTGTGTTATAGCTTATTATATATTCAGGTACTGGTTAATGGTGATGCAATATGTCGCAACACATTAATGTGTCAGCCTAGAAAAAGCCCTGTCTGGTTTATAAAAACCTATTTTAAAACATATAATCAGGGCACGTAAGCAAAATGGAAGTCCCTCATTCAGAAAGTTCATAATTTAACCCCTTACTGACATTTAATATATTGTTACATCATAATGCCAGTAAGCGAATGTGGCGTGGGATTCCAAACTGAGCCCGCTCCATATGTGGAAGTAGCGGCTGATTTTATAGTCAGGAGCTGTTTCAAGAAGCCATTTTCAGAAACAGCTTTAATCCCAGAACATGCCACAGAAATCGCAGCATGTAAAAAATTAAGGAACCGGCTGCCAACCATTCCTTTGCCCTATCACCTCACGCCCACCTCCGCAATGACATTGTGTGGTGCTGTGCAGTTATCATGGCAGCTGTGTGCATGATGAAGGTTTCCCTGGCTGCCATGTTACTACTTCTATTAGACTGTGTGATAGGTAGGATGTAATAGGAGAGCCATGAGTGTACAAACGATCATGCCTCTTGTGGTCAAGTACGCATATTTCCCGAAATGGTACCAATAAAAACTACACTGCAAAAAACTGAGCACTCATAGACTTAAAAACAAAAAAGTTATTGGTTGCAGAAAATGTTTCTGCAAATCAAATCTAAAAAAATAGAAAAAGTTTTTATGTTCTTAAAAGTACTAAAACATAACAAAAACTATAAAAAAAATTGGTATCATACCGACCTGCAGATTACAGATAATGTCATTTCTGCTAAACAGTGAACTCCATAAAAACAAATCTTCTGCAAAAATGGCGCTGTTGGTTCTGTTGGCTCTTGAAAAAATGGATGTGAAAAAGAAAAATCACTGCGGCATTAATTGGTTAAAGGAGTTACCTCATCACGCTGTTTCACAAAGCAGCTGTCATTCATGCTTTCTGTCTCTTCCTGGTAAGGCTGTGGGTGGTTAGCATATCAGCTCTTGTTCAAAGGTCTGCTAATTATTCTGCCATGAGAGCAGGAGATGTGTATATAAAGTGCAGAGAAGCGTCAGTAAAGTAAACAAAAGTAGTGAGTGTCCTTTGTTTGCTAGATCAGATAACACTCAAGCTCTCAAGCTACCAGCAGTTCTGTGTGATGACATCATCCATGATAGCAGATAAGTCATACAGCAGGGGAGAGCAGGGCAGAGCAGATCGGTAATCTAGAGAAACCTGAGTGCACTCACAGCTGATAACATCACTTTTATCTCCTCAACAAAGAAAAATTAACAAAGCCGTTTATTTGGAAAATTTATTCATTTACTGTTCCCTACATGTTGAAAGGTAATCTTTGTAGTGAGACAACCCCCTTAACTGGAGATGAGACCATCTACAAAGATCAACTATGGATGACGCAGCATTTCTATATATGACATGATTGGCATCCTGAGTCCTTCTAACAAAAGGAACTGTCCAAAGCAGAAATCATTTAAGAACTGGAACTTCATTAGAAAATTAAAAATCAAAATGGGGCTCACAGGTCATGACGAGTTTAACCTAATTATAAACTCTTATTACTAGAACGACATTAATAGCAGTCTCCATGGTGTCTTCTGAAAAAGAGGAAGATGTCATCATTTACAGTAATGCTTGCTTCATCATGAGAATCCCATTGGGGGCACCTATAGTACCTTATACATAAGATCAGATCAGAGAAGTAAAAATATTCCAAATGCCACCTAGGCAAACCCATAAAACGGTTTTCTCACCATGCTGTTTTACAGAACCACAGGCAGCTTCAGACTCTCACTTCCTGGTCAGGCTGTTGGTGGGTCTATAGCAGTGATTGGCATATCAGCTCTGCTATTCCTAGCTGATCCTGTTACAGTGAAATAACTGCAGGAGGTTTGTAATCTGTAGTGCACAAAGCAACAAAGTTCTAAATGGTTAAAGCTTTTCAGTAAGTAATGTAAAGAAGCTCAGTGACTTCTCCCGACACTATATGAAATAAAAGGGGAGTTCTGATTGGTCGCTATGAGCTCTGATTGGTGGCTATGGGCAACAAAGAAAGTCTTAGACCAAGCCAGTTTTCATACATACTTAGGGCGACATATCCCATTAGGGCTGTGGCGTTTTTTGGTGTATTTTGTGCCAAGAAACTGTTGACGCCATATTATCTATATAAATAAACTGTAGTACACCAAAACTAGGTGCATTATACGCCAGGCACAACACATTTGAATGCACCTGAAGTAGGCGCATCAAATCTGCTAGCAATGATATGCTATGTGCCTAGATTAGACCATAGTTGCCAACTCTTGAAAATGGAAAAGCAGGAGATTAAAGAGGGCGGCGCGCTTAGCGCGCCGCGGCAAAAATTTGCATGGACACGCCCATCTTTTTGTGTGCCACGCCCCTTCAAAAAGCCACACCCACTCCGCCTAACTACATAATGGCTTTGGAAGAAAGCCAGGTAGATGCCCTTATAGCCAGGTAGTAGCCCCCCCATAACCAGGTAGTGCCCCTTACAGGCAGGTAGATGCCCCCTTGTAGCAAGGTAGATGCCCCCTCTGTAGCAAGGTAGATGCCCCCCTCTGTAGCTAGGTAGATGCCCCCCTTTGTTAGCTAGGTAGTTGCCCCCTTTGTAGCCAGGTAGTGCCCCCATTTAATCGTCAGGTAGTTGCCCCCTTTAGTAGTCAGGTTGTTTGCTCCCTTAAGTAGTCAGGTAGGTAGTGCCCCCTTTAGTAGTGCCCCCTTTAGTAGCCAGCCAGGTAGGTAGTGCCCCCTTTTAGTAGCCAGCCAGGTAGTTGCCCCCTTTAGTAGCCAGCCAGGTAGTTGCCCCCTTTAGTAGCCAGCCAGGTAGTGCCCCCTTTAGTAGCCAGGTAGGTAGTGCCCCCATTGTAGCCAGCCAGGTAGTTGCCCCCATTGTAGCCAGCCAGGTAGTTGCCCCCATTGTAGCCAGCCAGGTATTGCCCCCATTTTAGCCAGCCAGGTAGTTGCCCCCATTGTAGCCAGCCAGGTAGTTGCCCCCATTGTAGCCAGCCAGGTATTACCCCCGTTGTAGCCAGCCGGGTAGTTGCCCCCGTTGTAGCCAGCCAGGTATTGCCCTCATTGTAGCCAGCCAGGTATTGCCCCCATTGTAGCCAGCCATGTAGTTTCCCCCATTGTAGCCAGCCAGGTATTGCCCCCATTGTAGCCAGCCAGGTATTGCCCCCATTGTAGCCAGCCAGGTAGACCCCCCCCCCCCTCCCCATTGTAGCCAGGCAGAGACCCCCATGTAGTTGATAAAAATAAAATAATAAATTACACTTACCTGACCAGGCTCCTGCAGCTCCGGCCAGGCTCCGGCCCGATCTCCTCAGCGTCGCAGGGGGACTGAGAGCAGCCGCGCGTCATTTCCCCTGCGCCGCTGACCTGTATGCACGGCGTGCAGCTGCGCCGGATCTACAGGGGGAGGAGGGAGGAGGGAGCGCTCCCTCCTGCCTCCTCCCCGTACAGTGAGACCGCGGGCGGGTGAGCGGACCCTGCGCCCGCTTCACCCGCCCGTGGGAACGGACCGGCGGCGCCGGAGTAGCGCACTAGCGCTACTCCGGCGCCGGGGCCATTTAAAGGACCCCCGCCTGCTGGCGGCGGGAAGAAATGCCAACGTCCCCCGGGAGGGCGGGGGGGACCCCAAATAGCGGGACCCCCCCCGCCAAAAACGGGAGAGTTGGCATGTATGGATTAGACACATCAATTATACTATACAAGGTGTATGAGACGCCAGATTTTTGACAAGTTCATTCATTCAGACACACTATACAGTCCTTTATTGCGCCTTAAAACTGATATGGCGACGCCTCTTTTCTGACATGTCGCCCTTAATGTTTATTATTTTAATTTTTTCAACCTTTTTTTTACATTCATATTGAACATGCTATCACTTGATTGCTTGACCTATATACTGCAATGCTAATATACTGCAGTATATAGACAGCCCATGTCTGTAACATACAATCGGCAGCCACCACATATGGTGCGGGCTTAGCACGTGAGCCTGCTCCATAACCCTTGGCGCCTCCATGACACACATATCAGTCATGGAGCATTAAGGGCGACATGTATAAACAGGGCTGCGCCAGAAGTCTGGCGTCTTTTCAGCCCGAGATCTAGCGCAGCTCCGTTTGCTATATTTTTAAACCTCCTGCACTTTGTAATGTGCCTGATTTTGGGGGCGTGCGGGAGGCGGGGCGCACTAGAACCGTACAAAGCTAGATACTTATAGCTTCAGTACGGCAAATCTAGGCGCATTACTGCTAGAACAGGTAAACCACTTTAAAAGTGGTTTACCTGAGCCAGATGTGTCGCTTTGTAGCTAGAATGCTCCTTATTTATGACCCACAGTAAATCAGGTTCATAAATTCAGGTGCATTCTATACTATTCTAATGCGCTTAAAAATTGGTGTCTAAGTGCCATAAATCATACATGTCACCCTAAGAGGTCAAAGGGTTTTTTACCATAGATATTTGTTAGCCACCAATAGGATAAATGTCTGATCACTACGGGTCCCGCTGCTCACTAAAACAGGGTCACCTGCTTCCTGTTCTGCTAAAGGGCTTAGCTATTTTCATCAATCCTATAGAATTTGAATGAAGCAGCACTTCCTCGGTGAGTACAGTGAGAAAGAACTGGGGAGTGGAAGCCCCCATTTTAGTGATCACATTGGTCCCAGTGGTGGGACACCCAGCAATCAAACATGTACCACCTATGTTGTGGATAGGTGATAAATGTCTATTGTGAAGAACCCCTTTAAGTTCACTAGACATTTAAAGGGGTTTTGCCACGATGTAATGTTGACGTAGGATCCTCCAAAATGGGTATTTAATCACTTTTCTAAATATATGTGATTAAAAAAAGTGAAGCCTGAGAGAGCTACAGGCTGCCTTACCTGCCCTTAGTTACTTCAAAGCTTCTACTAGATACGACCTGACAAGAGCTGCTGGCCGGGCTTGCGCAGAGAAAGTTTCTTATCTGATGAGACTGAGCTGCAGAAGCTTTCAAGGCACCGGGTAGAAATATGTTGTTTTTTGAATACAGAATCCACTAGTTGTAGTGTGATTATCTGAGTAGATCCCGGCTTTATCTGATGACAGAGAACATGAAGAAGCTTTCAAGCTGCTGTGGAGAAAGCTGCTGTCTTTTGTATACAGAATCTACTAGTTGTAGTTTGATTATTTGAGTGAACATTTCACACGATCCCTTATGCAGCTCTGTGCTCTGGCTGTCTGTCTGTCTCTCTCTCTCTCTCAGCTCCGTGGCTTGTTTACATTTGCTTCTTAGGGCTTGTTCACACGACGTTTTTGTGATCCGTTTTACGGATCCGTTTTACGGATCCGCAAAACGGATCTAACAATTGTCAATGTGATTAACATTGCTTTCAATGGCAAAAGCGCATCGTTGTTCACACGAGTGATCGCCAATGCGTTTTTCGCGATCCGCTTTTCGGATCCGTTTTAAGAATTGACATGTCAATTCTTCTTGCGTTTTACGCAAGAGAAATCCCCATAGGAAATAATGGAGTGCGCTTTTGGCATCCTGAAAGCGGATCCAAAAGCGCAGCATACATTTGGGTGCGTTTTGGATCCGCTTTCGATGCTAAAAACTCATCTGTAAAACGCATTGGATTTAAATTGAATATAACATTTGAATATTATGTTTGGGTGATATTTTGTATCATTTTAATGGGAGGGCTAATTTTTCTGATGCAATGTGCTATTGGAAAATGCCTTCATTCTACATGGGTAAAGGAGGGGAGGATAATGTCAGTCCCACAGCCCCCAGCATACCACCGGATGCACATGGACGTCGGGTCTCTGAGTTTGAAAACTATTGGTTGATTTAAAAAAAAATAGGGAGATGGGGGGGGGGGCGGATTCTAAATTCATAGGTGTATGTACAGTTGATTGACACTAGGTAAAAAAAGGATTTTTTTTCTTGGTCATTGATAGGTTATATTATATTTAAATTGCAGTTTGATAGGTTGATTTAAATAAAGCATTGAAAAAACGGATCCAAAAAACGGATCCGTAAAACGCATGCAAAACGCATCCAATACGCATCCAAAAAAGGATCAGCTGTTGCATTTTCTGGATCCGCTTTTTGGATGCAGTTTGCATCCAGTTTTCGCAGGTTAAAAACGGATCCATAAAACGCTTCCAAAACGGATCCAAAACGTCGTGTGAACAAGCCCTTAGCAGATAAGGCACGTCCTGGCAAAACCCCTTTAAGGGTTACAATGTTGCTCGCATATACTATTATTTTATGATCAGTTGAGGTCCGACCTCAGGATCCCCACTGATCATGAGAATGATGGGCACTCTCTCTGCCTCACCTGTCTCGCCACCCATTCACTTGAAGAGGGCCACCCTAAAGTGATGGGTCCCAGAGGTCGGATTCCCACCATTTCTAAAGTGATCACATATCCTAGTGATACAGAATGTGTCTTAGGATGCAAAAGAATGTGCTACATGTTTGTTCTCAGAAAAGTCATCCGTCAAGGAGAACATCCAGCAATTATATTGAAGTTCACAGCTAGGCAAGAAAGAACCTGGGACACAGTAGTAATGCTGGACCTAGGTTCAGGTAAACAACAATTTCTATCAAACACTTCAGGGGAGAGAAAGCTAATACTGAGACAAACTTTTTATTAAAGTAACCAGGGAATCTAATAAAACAAACTTTTTCCAAAGATCGCACTGAAAATTTTGTATCCCTGAGCTTATCTCCACTTACTTCTCTGTCATGTGAATCAAAAGAAGAGAAGGACATTGTGTTACAACACACACTACCTTAATTGCCTACAGTTTTAAAGGTATACACAACATTTGTCACATGTTACTATTGTAACCCTTTTGCATCTTAATTCAATTTGCCAACCCTTAGGCAATGTTCACACGGCTTAAAATGGGACGTATTTCAGTCCGTAATTACGCACCGTAGTGCACGAATGACGGCTGGAACACGTCCCAGTCATTACGGTAATCCACAGTTCTCATAGAGAACTATGGATTACATCTCCTCTCGCTGCTCGGCGAATCCGCCGCGGGGGGAGATAAGTGACATGTGAATTACTAGCGGCGTATACGCGCCGCTGGTAATGAAAGTCTATGGGCCGGCGAGGTGCCGGCCCCCTGCTCCCGCCCTGCCCCCGTACACACGCCGTGTGAACCCAGCCTTAAAAAGGAGTTTTCTCACCACAATGATTAGCTTTAGTGAAGGCAAAAAGTAAATGAAGATTATTATCAAATACATTGCTGTTCTGATTTTGCCTTGTTTAAGAGATAGAAGAGATTTTATCTCCTGCTTGTTTACACAAGCTTCCCTAGGATACTAACCACGTCTCTCTGCTCTCATTTGTCCGCCCATGATGATGTCACTCCCTGCTCTGTCTTATCAGTAAAAAATAAGTTTGTTTATCTGCGTTACTGACAAACTTTAACTCTTTAGAGCTCTGTAGCTTTGTGCACTACAGTTTATAAACCTCCAGAATTCATGTCGCTGTAATAGGCCCAGCTAGAAATAGCTGAGCTGATATGTCAATCACTGCTGTACAACTGCCCACAGCCTGACCAGGAAGTGTGAGCCTGAAACTGGCTGTGAAGAGTAGGCTCTATGAAACAGAATGATGAGAGCAACCCTTTAAAGGGGTTTTGCCATTTACAAAGTTCCTATGAGTCGACCTCAAAGATCAGTGAGATGACTGCACTAGCACATTTCTCCGCATTAATTTCCAGTGCTGCTGTTAGGGCAGTACAGGTGGTATTGCTGTATGGGGCCTGGCTGCTCTGTGAGACAAGGGGGCCCACCCCCTTGTTTCACAGCAATGGTAGAGAAAACAGGTCACAGACAAAGAGCAGATAGAGACGCCGGGGAAGCATGGAAGGTAAGTACCTACACACTGGGGGCCGTGATTCACCTAGCCACCACCCAGGGGCCCCTATCTACTTGGCTACCCCCCCTCCCCCGGGGGGAACCTATCTACATAGCTACTGCCCGGGAGCCCCTGTCTATCTAGCTACTGTCCAGGGGCCCCTGTCTATCTAGCTACTGTCCGGGGGGCCCTATCTACCTGTTACACCTGGGGCCCCTATCTATCTAGCTACTGCCCGGGGGCCCCTATCTACCTAGCTACTTCCCGGGGGGCCCTAATCTATCTGCCTACTGGGGGCTTCTAATCTAGCTTTCTACTGGGGGGTCCCTAATGTACCTGCCTGCCTACTGCGGGGAACCTAATGTATCTGCATACCTACTGGGGGCTCCTAATGTATCTGCCTACCTACTGGGGGCCCCTAATGTACCTTCCTACCTACTGGGGGCCCCTAACTTATCTGCCTACCTACTGGGGAGCCCATAATTATCAGGGGATAATTATTACAATTTGCAGCCCTATGGAAGGGGAGTTTGTACATGGGTGGGCACACAGTTGGGAAAATGATAAAAAGAATGAGGAGTCTCAGGTGTTTGTGTTGTAAATTCTGCAGGGACGAGTGGTGGCCGCAATAAGTCATCATGGAGGTCTGGGCCTAATGGAAAAGAAAAGGAGAAAGTGAACAACTCATCAGAGAAACATCACCTGTTAGTCCCTAAACGTAAGCAAACTGTCTGCAAGGCACCTCTGTGCACTGGTATCTACCACTACATGGTTACTGTATGGAGGTATTATTTTGTCTTGGTGTAATGGCTTATATAAGTAGTATTCAATTTCTTTATGGTGGAGATATGTGGTGATGATGAGGAAGTATTATTTGGTCCTCATTTATTGTTGTTATTGATATTATTGGTCTTGGTATGCTGATTTTGTCAGTAACATTATGGTGATGTTAGTGTATGGTTTGATATATGCGGTATTATTTGGTCTTTGTATATTATTTGGTTATATTGGTCTTGGTATTCTGGTTTGGTCAGTAACATTATAGTGCTATTAGTCACCATATGTTAGTGATATCTGGGGTATTATTTGGTCTTTGTATATTGTTGTTTGGCAGTATTGGCCTGGGTACACTGGTTTGGTCAGTAACATTATAGTGGTGACACGCACTGATCATGCGGCAGTATTTGCTGGCTCTTGTATACGTCCTGACCCGCAAAATACAGATAAACTGTACATTGTAAAATCCAACAAGAACTAAATCCAAAAACAATGACACAATTGAATTTTTTTCCTTGTGCACCCCAGATTTTTTTTTTCCTTTTTCTGGGGTGGTGGTAGTTGCGGAGAGGGGGAGCAAAGTGGCAGGGCAGAGTGGTGGAGGAGGCAGTGGTGGAGTGGTGGGGTGTGGGACCCAGATGCTCCAGGTGTATGGGGCCCCAAAATTTATGATGGTGGCCCTGTTTATTCCTATAGCAGTTCCAAATAAAGCTAAATGAGTGTTGCTTGGCCATGTTGAGAGCTCTCACAAACATGAACAGGGGAGAGTGTGGCCATCTTCCCGTTTTGTGAGGTTGGCTTATCCAAATGGCAAAACCCCTTTAGCTCCATATGGAGATGTGGACTTTGCTGCACTGATTCCCCACGTCACATTCCTCTCAGGAACCCTATTCACATGGCAGGATTCTTTACACAAATCAGTATGCATTCCTCACTAGAATCTGTTGGAATTCTGCATAGAATCCACATAGTTGGACTGGATCATCAGGGTACCAGAGGATTCTCCATTGGGCTCAAGCTGAGTTTAGAACTAGTCATCAGATATCCTCTAAACCCTACATCTGCAATCATTTCTTGTAGGTGGAATTACAAAAACTACTAAGAAGTGGACATGGACATGTCCTACAGTAGGGGAGTCAAACTCATTATCACCTAGGGTCACATCTGCTTTATGGTTGTCCTCAGGGGACATTTGGAGGTCTTGGATAGGTCTGTCAGAGCTGTAGCAATGACTCTGAGTTGCTTAACAGTGCAATTTGGAGATATGCACCAAGGCTCTCAGTCCAAGAAGATGCCCCTCCCTGTGTTGGTGCTGCCTTTGTCAACCACTTGCTGCATTCCCCAGGAAAAGTAGAGAGCCGGTCCTTCTGCATTCGAACCTTGTCCAACCTACTCACTGTGTCTAAACTCTCCTGAACCCCATGGCCCAGGCTCAGTCTCTGGGCTTTGAATTCGACACAAATCCTACAATGATAGAGACCCTTAAAATAAAACCCTCTGGTGGACCTAAGGAAGTCTGACACTCTCTGCATCCCATTATATTAAAGGGGAGTCCCCAGCTTATAAAGCACAGATTTTTTTTTTATGTGGATTTGGTGAAGACTAAAATTTAAAAAAAAATTACATGGCACTTATTAATGTGGTTTCACCATGGAAATGCAGATTGGCCTCATTGGATTAATCCATTTCTGAATATGTGGCAAAATCTGCTGCACAAAATGAAAATCTTCTTGGATGTCTGCCACAGACAACACGATTGATTTTTCCTACCGAAAAATCCATTATGTGCTCAAGGTCTAGTGGCTTAATTGGTGGTAGAAGCATAGCCAGTGGGGGGCAGTCAAATGTACACATTAAGATGAAGATAAGAGGAACAAGGCTGAAGTCAGGAACCAGTAATGTACTACACGTGCCATGTGTGACGGTATTCAGCAGAATAATAATGGGATGAAAGGAGAATACATTGATTGTCAGGCAGCTTCTATCGGCAAAGATTGATTCAGATAGTCAATATAATCTTGAAAGGTATGTGCAGGTACCAGGTGACGCAGGTGCATCTGCATAGTGGATGTTGGTGCTGTTAGGCCTACAGGGGTTGTTTCTAGGACATGTAGTGCACCAGATACAGAGAGACTAGTTAGTGCAGGGACTTGCCAGATAATGAGGACTCCTAATCAGGGTTGTGAGCTTTCATATATTGGCCAAAATATCAACTAATACCTCATGTTTGATATTTTTCCAGTATGTAGTTTTTCCCTGTAATACTGGGAATAAGAGGGTGTCAATATTTTGTGTTGTGTCCTTAAACTATGCTGGGCAACCTATTGAGTCGAATAGTGAGGGTTTCACCAATTGGTTATAAGTCAGTATGGTGTACCACACTTTACCATATAACTGGCACCCATTATAAGCCTTATCTATGTGCAATTGTAATACTAGCAATCACCCCACTTATGGATAGTCAGCGTGTGAGTTGCTGTTCATCAGTATTTATGCATTTGAGCAAACTCCCCTGTATGGTATTGTGGCTTTTCTGTATACTGGTATGACCTGGTACATATCCAACATGCAGTATTTTACTAAGCAATTGCTCCTCTCATGGATAGTAGGCGTGTGAGTGGTTGTTCATCAGTACTTTTGCACTTGAGAAATCCCTGCTTTATGGTATTGTGACTTTTCTGCATACTGGTATGGCCTGGTACATATCCAATATGCAATATTTTACTAAGCAATTTCTCATCTCATGGACAGTAGGCGTGTGAGTGGTTGTTCATCAGTAATTTTGCACTTGAGCAATCTCTGCTTTGTTATTGTGACTTTTCAACATATTGGTATGAACTGGTTCTTATCCAATGTGCAATTTTATACTAAGCAATTGTCCTCTCATGGATGGGTGTGTGAGTGATTATTCCTCAGGGATCTGCACCTGTGCATCTTTTCCCATGTAGCACTAAGGCTTATATTGCCTCCTATTGGGATTGTTTTTTTTTTTTTTTCCAGCTATGGAGTATGTCCGTGTGTCTGTGGTTTTTAGGTGTTTTTTTTCCTTTATTGATTTTAATGCCAAAAAAATAGAAGTGCAGCATACATAACAACATATGGAACCAAACCACAGTGTAACCACCTAAAAAGATGGACCAAAATCAGATGCTAAAAAATAAGCTGCATAACCCCGGAGGAAAAAAGTGATTAAAGGACACACCAAGGGGGTCAAACCCTTTTGTTCCGATTGTGACATAAGCACGTGAGTGTAGACCAGGCATCAAAACATTAAATGGTGCGTAACAAAGAGTCCCACTAATGGATTGACCAAAGAATCATTTTAGTGCTGGTCTCAGGGAGAATCAATCAAGTGCTTGATTTTAAGCATAAAATGTGATTTGCGGAGCTGCACTTAATAGATAGCCCAGTTAATTAAAAGCTGGAGTTTGGATATAAAAGTCATGTTGTCGGCCAGGGTTATAGCTACAGGCCCGGCATCCTCTCGCCGAGACGTGAGCACTTCATGGCTCCCCTGGACCATTGTTATTTATTTTCTGGAGTAGATAATCTTTTGTAATTCATAATTGATCACCTGGAAAACAACTTCATAGATATGTCAATACTCAGCAGAATTCTCCAATGTGTATAATTGTTTAGCACAATGGATAATCCATGCAATTCATAACTTAGCTAATTAAATACAGCTGTGTACTCAATGAACGCTGCTTAGAAATTCAGACGGTAAGTCAGTCTACCAGAGGCCTCTAATTCTTTTAATGTACTGCTCTCGGCTAGACACAGACTAATTCATTGCTGGACTGGTGAAGCCACAGGCGCGTGGTCGGCAGCAACAACCCTCAGGGGAAAACAGCAGCAGGCCGCCGACAAGTTGCCATGCCTTTCAGTGGAACAGCATTCCTGAAGCTGCTGAACATTGAGGGAACTTTAGATCCGAACCAGGTCACGTTGAAACATTCACACGTGGACAAAATTGTTGGTACCCTTTCTTTAAAGGGGTTGTCTCACTACATTGATTCATCTTACCTCAGTCCTATTTTCTTGGTTTCATTTTGAATTCAGGGGCGTGTTTACTGGCTTCTACTAGGCTGCAGAAGAAGCCAGATCTGTAGCTATAGCAACCAGTGCTGGCAGCCTGTCATGAGAGAGTAAACAGGTCTATAGCTATAGCGACCAGTGCTGGCAGCCTAACAGGAGAGATCAAACAGGTCTGTAGCTATAGCGACCAACGCTGGTAGCCTATCGGGATAGATCAAACAGGTCTGTAGCTATAGCGACCTGAGGAGCTGATTCAACCCATACAAGGGGATATCTAGGAATAGGTAGGACACTGTTAATGGACATATATTGCAAAGTGACTTGTTTTTGCAAGATCGTTAACATAAAAAGCAATCCTTGTAGTGAGACAACCCCTATAAAGAAAGAAAAAAAAACAAAAGTCACTGAAAGAACTTGAAACTGACAAAAGTAATAAATGTACATTTACTGAAAATCAACTAATAAAAATTGCATGTTGCTTTTAATTTGTGGTTCAACAGAAAAAAAATAATAGAAAAAAAATAAAGAAACTGGACAAAACAATGGTACCTGTAGAAATAATTGAAAATAATTTGACAATAGGGATATGTCAAACTAAGGTGTGTCCTGCAATTAGCATCACAGACATCTTCAAACTTGTAATCAGTCAGTCTGCCTATTTAAAGGGTGAAAAGTAGTCACTGTGCTGTTTGGTATTATGGTGTGTACTATACAAAACACACACTAGAGATACCACACTGGTGTGTAGCAATAATGGGATTGAATATAGCAATGGGAATTTTTTATTTTCTAACCAGGGTTCAATGGAGTCCTTGGTTCCTCAGCACCTGATCAGATTTGGTAAGAACATTGCAGCAAGACCTGGCACTAACAGTACTAATGGCAAATCCATTTTCATCTACTAACTATTATCCTAAGATTTATTGCTAAGGCAACGCTATTTGTAGGCTAAATTGCACTCAGAACAGAGAGAAAAAAATTCCACCCTTTCCTCCCCCATACGTTTCCTGACTGGGCTCTTCTTTATCCCCATTCCTGAAGGGGCACATTTTCCTTAGTACACGTTGGTTTGAACACTATAAGGCTGCATCCACATGGCAAGTGTCAAAATACTCGGCGGATTCTGAATCCTAAATCTGCATTGTCCAACGGCGTTGATGTGTTTTTTAATGTGGATTTAAGGCAGTTTTTTTCCCACTGGAAACAAGTCCCATTAATTTCTGTAAGGTTTTGGACGCAGCTCCAGCATAGAAATACAAGGAACATGTTTTTTTTTTCATATTCAAAACGCTTTATTCAGAAACAAGCATGCAGTGCACATCAGCAAAGTGTGTAGGCACAAAATATCACATAAGAACAGCAAAAATGAACATATCATAGACTGTTGAATATCCAATAATACCTTCATCTGAATCAATCACTGGAGCATAGCCCCGAATATATCAAGGTACATACCATAAATTCACTGGTTAGAGGCGGACGAGCAATACTCCATCCTCGACTCATGACCATGGGACCAAAGATCCAGCATGTACTCGTTAACATCCTCATAAAATAGCCTTCGGGGGGTAAATATTATTTTACATATCACACCTGATAAGGTCAGTAGTCAATGAAAAACACTAAAAACCAAAAGAACCAACAAAATATTGCCCTTCCGAAAAAAAAAAAAGAGAAAAAAACAAGATGAGAGAGCCATGTAAAAGTGAGTCATCCAAAAGATTACTCACTGAGGTCCCTCGCGAAACAGAATGGCGATCCCGGATAGAATACATTAACCACAGAACTTGTGTTCCTCCCCACCCCTGTCCCTAAGGCAGGATTTTTTTCTATGTTTCGATATGTTCTCGAACTCTGCAGAACCACAGAAAGTCAACCAGCTCGACCATGTGCTCATGTATTTATCCAATGGTCTGGCTATGGTCCGCCCGGATCTCCTCCATACGTTGGATAAATGTAAGTTCGTTGTACCATGCGGTTATGGAAGGTGTCTCAGTTGACCTCCACAAGCGCGGGTATTAGGGCTTTGGCTTGCACTGAGCATAAAGATAATTATGTGTCCCTTAAGTACTTGTAAAGGTAGTGGATAATCTGAAAAAAGCACAACCCGGGTCATTTTGTAATTTAATTCCCGTCACTAGTTCAATTATTTGCAGGACTTTAGCCCAATAGGCTCGAATTTGTCGGACTTGCCCACCAGATGTGGGACTTAGATCCCTCTGGTTTCCACACTCCAACACGCGCCAGATACCTGGGGGTATATAGCGTGTAGCAGTGTCGGCACTCTGTACCAGCGGGAGAGTTTTTTAAAAAATTAAGTTCTTGTAATTAAAAGAGGACTATGGACTTATATGCTAGTACACTTGCTTTTTGCCACTCTCTTCAGAAAAGGATCTACCTAGCTCTGTAGCCCACCTCGTTCGATAAGCGGGACCGAGGTTGACAGGGTTGACACAAATCGGTCATATAGGTTTGGAGTTTGAGGTGGCCACTAGCGGGTTGCGGGTACATAGTTCCTCCACAGGGAGTAGCGGCCTATGTATTTTGCAATGGCTCCTTGTTGATGGCGTAGTAGTGTGAGATCTGAAGATAACTAAACCAGGTTAACCGAAGGTAGGGGAGGGTGTCTTGTATCTCCACTCTAGTCTTCAGTCCCTGAGCGGCCAGCACTTCAGCGAACACTATCGGTCGCTTGAAGCATCCGTCAGCAGCTGTGCAAGGAGGACAACTTAGTCCCAGAGACGGGTTACTCGTTATGGGGGTCAACGGGCCTCCCGGGCAGAGTAGATCCCCGGCCGAGTCATATGTGCGCCACGCAAGAATGGTATGCCTTCCCACCGGGGAAAGTTTTTGAAATATCTTCCGAGGCAATGAGGACCGTGGTAACCAGGGGAGATTTGAAAAGGGGAAAGCGTTATAGATTCTTTCCTCAAGCTGCACCCACAATTTTGTAGCAAAATGTTGGTAAAGTCAAAAAAACCGGACTGCAACCGTGGCCATATAGGTAGGCCTTCAAAATCCGGCAAGGCCAACCTCCGTCCCGCCTTTTTTTAACGAGTGTCGACTTCGCGATCCTGGCTTTCCTACCCGCCAAATAAAAATGTTCTTTAAAAACTTATCCACAGATCGAAAAAAAAGTTTTGGGGCAGTAAACATGGTATGGGTTGCAAGAGGTACGGATGCGCGGCAATATATTCTTTTTTAATTATATTTATTCTTCCCAGCCAGGAAAATTCTTTGGCATTCCATCTCGCCAGGTCTGCTGTAATAATGCCTCCCAAAGGGGGGGAAAGTTGAGGTCGACCACTTCTTGGGGATCCGCTGGAATGTGATCCCTAAATATTTAAAGGACGTCCAGCCCATTTAAAACGGGAACCCACTCTTAAGCAAGGTCCCCGAGGTCTTGTCTAGATTTATGCTCAGCGCAGTGCATTTTGTGAAGTTTATTTATAAAATTAGAAAGTGCCCCAAACAAGTTCAAGGAGGACATCAAGTTAGGCAGTGAGGTAAGCGGTTGTGTGATATACAGTAGGAGGTCATCTGCATATGCTGCACATTTTATGCTGTTTTACCCCCCCACCCTAACACCCGAATGTCTGGATTATTCCAAATGTCCCTTAACAGATGTTCCATAACCAAAAACAAATAATATTGGTGAGAGGGGGCAACCTGTCTGGTGCCATTGCGTACCCGGACCGGGCCTGTTAGAGTACCATTGATCCGGATTTGGGCCCAAGGATTCTGGTACAGGGCCATAACCCCTTTGTATCATGAGGGGTCCCCAACCCTAAGTTTTTCAGCGCCGCTGCAGGAGGGGCCCAATTTCGACTCGATCAAACGTTTTTTTTGGGCGTCTAGTGAAAGCAACATCCCAGTCACCCCTTCTTCTCTCATGTTCTGGATGATTGATAGAGTTTTTAATGTATTGTCACGCGCTTCACGTGTGGGAACAAAACCCACCTGATCGAGACCAATAAGATCCTGTAAGACCACATTGAGTCGTAGAGCTAATAATTTAGCGAACAGCTTAACGTCGGTGTTTAGTAGAGAGATCGGTCTGTAGCTTGTCCAAGAAAGAGGGTCTTTCCCCTCTTTCGGGATCACTGTAATGTATGCTAAGAGGAATTGCGGTGGCGGGTTGCTGTAAAAGGAGGTGGAATTAAAGGAATCCAACATGGGGCCAACTAACTCGTCACCGAGCATTTTATAAAATTTAGCTGTGTAACCGTCCGGTCCTGGGCTCTTACCTGATGGGAGAGAGGTAATTGCCGACTTCAGCTCTGCCACCGTAAAAGGGGTTTCTAAAAGAGCCAAGCTATCCGGGTCCAACGCGGGGAGCGCGGTGCTTTTAATGTAGTCCTCCAATTTATTTGGGCATGATGATAAAGGGGGTTTAGGGAGGTTATATAGGTCATGATAGTATGAGCGAAACGCCTCTAGAATCTCGGAGGTGAGATGGACCACTTTCCCTTTTGTGTCTTTGATCGCGGGCACAAACAAAGATGCCCTCTTGGCTCTCAGCGCCCTAGCCAGCATCCTGCTTGGCTTGTTGCTCCACTCATAGAAGGAGTGGGCACAAAGCTGTTTATATCTTTTGTTTTTCCGCTCGAGTATTTTACGAACCTCATGCTTGACTAACAACAGCTCGCTGTAGGTTGCTTCTCCCCCCCCTCGTTTGTGTTCCGTCTCCAAAGAGTGCAATCGGGTCAGCAAAGAGTTTAAATGAGCCGCCGCTTCTCTTTTCAGACGTGAGCCATGTTTTATTAGCACGCCTCGCAGCACACATTTCAAAGATTCCCATTTGAAATGCGGAAGGGTGTCGTCTGTTGCATGATCGTTCGCAAAATGTAGAGCAGCTTGCTTCAATTCGGCCAGGCACAGGGCATCATTGAGCAGCGTCTCGTTCAGCCTCCAAGAAAAGGATTTCCGAGAGACGCTGGGCACATACAAATGGCAATGTATAGCAGCGTGATCCGAATGCAAGATGTCATCTATGGAAGCCCTATTTGCGCGGGGAAGTAGGGAATGTTGGAGGAATATATAATCCAATCGGCTATATACTTTGTGAGGAGGGGAGTAATATGTATAATCCCTATCTTCAGGGTGCAGAATTCGCCAAATATCACTTAGCTGCATATCATGCAGCAGCTTCTTAATTTTGTTGAGCCTGTTCAGGGGGATTGTGGAGTGACCTGATGAGGTATCCATCACAGGATGAAGCGCCACATTAAGGTCACCACAAAGGATTATTTCCCCATGCGCAAAGAGTGTAAGATCATCCAGAACCTTATGGAGAAAAGATAACTGACCCTGGTTGGGGGCATAGACGTTCGCTATTGTGTAGGGGGTGCCCTGAATGCTACACTTCACGAAGATGTACCTCGCCTCCGGGTCCTGTTTGATTTCCAGGATTTGATGTGGGAGCGACTTATGGACCAGAACCGCCACTCCTTTGGTTTTGGAATCTGCGCTGCTACAATGACACCAGACAGGGTAATACTTATTCGTTAAGGCCGGGAGATGAGTTTGGCTAAAGTGTGTCTCCTGAAGACATAGGATGTGAGAACGCGCCTTGTGCATCTCATATAAGATCCGGGACCGCTTCTCAGGGATATTGAACCCCTTCACGTTGAAGGAGGTAATTTTGACCGACGTCATGGCACATACCAGGTCCAGTGCCCTGACAGTGAAAAGAGGGACCTCATGGCTCCTAGAAATAATCCCGTTCGGCAAAGAGCAAACAACAAAACCAGAGAAACTCGTGGAGAGCTAAACGCAACTCTCCCAGCCAACTCCTTAGGCACAAAGACTAAAATGTGCAGCAACAAGGCTGCCCAGGGCCAGCGAACTGCGCTGAAATCCCGACCTATTTGGGGAACATGACTGTACACGCGCATAGGTAATTTTCTACACATCAACCTAGTGAGAGAAGTCTCCAGAGTGAGTCAGGTGGTGGGGTATCACCACAACTAAACATACATATCTGCTGAAGCCATGATAATCATGACGGTAGGAATTGGTGGGGGTGACAAGTGAGCGTTACCTGAGGGTGAACTTGTCCGTCAGTGAAAAGAAAGAAAGAGAAAAAAGAAAAAGAGGGAGGGGTTAGCGAGGGCTTAGGGAGGGAGGGGGGAAAAGGGAAGGGATAGGGAGGGAGGGGGGAGAGAAGGGTTAGAAGAGGAAAGGGGAGGGAAGAGGGAAGGGTTAGGGAGTGAGGAGGGGAGAGGGAAGGGTTAGGGAGGGAGGGGGGATAGAGGGAAGGGAAGAGGGAAGGGTTAGGGAGGGAGGGAGAGGGAAGAGGGAAGGGTTGGGGCGGGAGGGGTGGAAGTAGGGATGAGGGTTAGGGAATGAGGAGGGGAGAGGGAAGGGTTAGGGAGGGAGGGGGGGAAGAGGGAAGAGAAGAGGGAAGGGTTAGGGAGGGAGGGAGAGGGAAGAGGGAAGGGTTAGGGAGAGAGGGGAGGAAGAAGGGAGGATTGGAAGGGGGGAGGGAGGGACCAAGGAAGGAAAAGAGGGGAAAGACAAGTCATCCCTTTCCGTGGGGTCGGTAATGGTCAAACCGCAAAGCAGATTGCAAGCAACAATAAGTGACAATGGTGTATGCATAAATACGCTCACAGTCAGTTGGCGGACGGGTTATGTCGCACCCGATCTCTCAGGTCTTCTCGGCTTGAGACTCGCCTAGGGGGTCTGCGGTCTCATTGCGGCAGTGGTGACTTCTGTGATCCCTGCCTTTTGAGCGGACCCTGGGAACCGCTGCTGTAACCTGTAGAAAAGGGGGAAAACATTGCAACCCAGTCCGGCAATGGGACAGGAGGAAGATCCAATGCAGCGAGAAACGACGGCAAATCCGCTGGGGACCGCATTGTGAGCATCTCCTCTCCTCTTCGGACCTGCAAAGCGAAGGGACATGTTTTTTTTTTTTAATACAATGCAGCAGAAGAATTAACATGTTACAAGCTTTTTGTAAAAACGACGGTTTTGAAATACGACATAAATGAAAGGCTGAGTCGTGTTGATTACAACTTGGAGATTCTATTGAGGTCTATGGGGATGCCTTTACAGAGTGTTTGACAGTTTCAAAAATCAAAATCCGCCTCAAAAAACAACTGGAAATGCTGTGTAGAAAGACTTTAACACTTTCTCGCCCTCCGTTATTTTACAAAATTGTTTAGCATTTTTCGTGATATAAGAGGCCTAATTTTATGTTATTTTTACATTTAAATTTTTTTTATATTATTTAATGGAAAATGGTAACAAAAATAAAAAAGTGGTTTTTTTTTTTCATTTTTATCTATTTATTTTTCCACAGCAATAGTAGCATTAAAATAAATTTTATAATTGTGTCTCTTTCCCATCACAGACATATATAGGCGAAATAAAGTTTTAGGGTCATTGGTGGCGGGGCTAAAAGCAGCAGATTGGGCAGTCATTTATTTTCTTTTTTTAATTTTTTGTCTTTCTTTTATTTTACATATTCTACCCCCCATAAGTTCAGAAAAAGACCTGGGGGGGGGGGGGGTATTTTTACATAACTTTTTATTTTGTTTTGCTGATTTTCCCTGTAACTTAGGCTGAGCCACAGGGGAAATACAGCCCTATTTACTGACTGCAGTTGCTGAGCCCCAATGGTCACATAAAGGCTCCTGCTAATCCGTCTACTTAAGCACTTAAGCACTGTTGATCGAGAAGGCAGGGATCGTAATTACTGTCCCTGCCTTCTTTTTGAAGAGCCCAGCCGCTGTCAGCAGTCAGCAATCCCGTTCTGCAGATGCACAATAAAACGGCTGTGCAGAGCTAAATGCCAACCAACCAACCTGCCAACAGACAGTTGGCATCAGCACGGATTCTGATTACACTCCTAAAGCCCCATTTTAGGTGTCCTGGGTGGTTGCCCTTCTTTAGAAACATCCCTGCCATGTCATTTTATGTGGCCATCAAGAGATTAGACACAGCAAGCAAAGATCAAAAAGATCTGGCTCTCCACTTTCCCTGGAGGATGCCACCAGCCCTTAGCAGAGGTGACTGCTTCGGGAGCAGGTGCATTATTTGGGTCAGAGCTCCAGCCCAGATTTCCACACCACTCGGTTTAGCTACTAACAGGTGATGGCATGCTCTGACAATGCTGCCCAGACATCCTAGCAATCACCCAAGACCTTCCAACGATCCTGTGTGGGCAACCATGATGCTGTTGTGGCTCTAGCTGAAAATAAGTTTGACTGCTCTGCTCCAAGGCATACTTGCCAACCATGTAATTAGCATTCTGAGACATATTTTGCTTCGCCCTAGGAATGTCCACACCCTGCTCAGAAATGCCTTAACCCATAGTTGCCAATTTTGAAAACGAAAAAGCAGGAGATTTTAGCGTCAAAAATTTGCATGGACACGCCCATCTTGTCGGTATGCCACGCCCCTTCAAAAAGCCACACCCACTCCACCTAACTGCATAACGGCTTTGGAAGAAAGCCAGGTAGATGCCCTTATAGCCAGGTAGTAACCCCCCATAAGCAGGTAGTGCCCCTTACAGGCAGGTAGATGCCCCCTTGTAGCCAAGTAGATGCCCCCTCTGTAGCCAAGGTAGGTGCCCCCCTTTGTTAGCCAGTAGGTGCCCCCCTTGTTAGATAGCCCAGCGTAGTGCCCCCATTGTTTGCCAGGTAGTGCCCCATTGTTGCCAGGTAGTGCCCCCTCTCTTGCCAGGTAGATGCCCCCTCTGTTGCCAGGTAGTGCCCCCATTGTTGCCAGGTAGATGCCCCCTCAGCTGATGTTGTGCAGGTAGACCCCCATTGTTGCCAGGTTGCCCTGTTGCCAGGTAGTGTCCCTCCCCAGTTGTTGCCCAGGTAGTGCCCCCTTCTGTTGCCAGGTAGATGTCCCCTCTGTTGCCAGGTAGTGCCCCCAGTTGTTATGCCAGGTAGTGCACCTCTGTTGCCAGGTAGATGTCCCTCTGTTGCCAGGTAGTGCCCCCATTGTTGCCAGGTAGTGCCCCATTGTTGCCAGGTAGTGCCCCTCTGTTGCCAGGTAAGTGCCCCTCTGTTGCCATAGTAGATGTCCCCTCTGTTGCCAGGTAGATGTCCCCTCTGTTGCCAGGTAGTGCCCCATTGTTGCCAGGCTAGCTAATAAAAATAAAATAATAAAATCCACTTACCTCACCAGGCTCTGCAGCACGGCGCTCCGGTACGATCTCCTCAGCGGCGCAGGGGGAAGTGAGAGCAGCCGCGCGTCACTCCCCTGCCAAGCCGCGCGTTATACTTCCCCTGCGCCGCTGACCTGTATGTGCGGCGCACACACCGGCGCCGGACATACAGGGGGAGGAGGGGGAGGAGCGGATCCCTCCTGCCTCCTCCCTGCACAGCGAGACTCGGGCGGGCGGTGAAGCGGGCGCAGCGGCCGCTTTCACCGCCTGTAGGAGCGGCCCGGCGGCGCCAGAGTAGCACACTAGCGCTACTCTGTCGCCGCGGCCATTTAAAGAACCCCCGCCACCTGCTGGCGGCGGGAGGAATGCCAACTCCCCCGGGAGGGCGGGAGGGGACCCCAAATAGCGGGACTCCCCCGCCAAAAACGGGAGAGTTGGCATGTATGCCTTAACCCCAACACGGGAACACCCTAGTTCAATGGGGTTTGCATAACCCCCACCCCTCCTCTTTGTATAATGTATTCTGGGAGAGTTGAAAAGTATGCTATAGGTGGGTAATGTTTCTGCCTGAGGAGAGCACTATATAAGTGTATGGAAACTTACAGGCCATGGAATGCTCCATGGGAAATGTAAATATTCAAATAAACCCTAAGGACATGTTCACATGACTGATTTGTATGCCAATTCTGAATCCAAGTCCAAATCTGACTGCAAACTGCCTCACTGCTACTGTAATATGCGGCAGATTTTCAGCATGCAAATTCGCTGCAGAAAATCTGCAGTGTATCTGTTCGGTGTTTTGGGACCAGTGGTGTAGCTACAGGGGTCGCAGCAGTGCACCCACAGGCCCCCCCTCACCACACAGTGGCATCACTGGGTCACATAGACCCAGCGAAACAGCACTTACAGCCACCGCCTGTGCGGTGAAAGCAGTCGCTGAGGTAGAGTGGCTGGTATACACTGATACCGGCCGCTTAGCCTACTGAAGGCCATGGCGCGATTCAATGACATCACACCTCTTCCTGAACTAGGCATGGGGCCTTGGAACTGTGACATGGAGCAGGTGGCGTGATTATGTCATGCCGCCCGCTCCGGATTCAAACGGTGATGTTGGGCGGGGAAGAGAGGAGAGCTAGGGTGAGTATTATTTTAATTTTTTTGATAGGGGGAGGAGAGGCACAATACCTATCATAAGTGGCCCTAACTACCTATCCTAAGGGATCCTAACTACCTACCCTAAGTGGCCCTAACTACCTACTCTAAGTGGCCATAACTACCTACTATAAGTGGCCCTATCTACTTGCCTACCTACCGCAAGGTGCCCTATCTACCTGCATACCTACCAGAAGGGGGGCTATCTATCTACCTGCCTACCTACCTAGAATGGGCCCTATCTACCTGCCTAGCTACCAGAAGGGGCCCTATCTACCTGTCTACCTACTATAAGGGGCCATATCTACTTACCTATATACAAGAGGGAGCTCTATCTACTTAACTACCTACTAGAAGGGGCCCCCTAAAAGGGGGACTTTACCTACTTAATAGAAAGAGTCTGCCACTTATCTGACTATGTTTTAAGGTCCTAGCTACCTAAAAGAAGTGTCTTCCTATCCGCCTGTCTAATCTGAGGAGACTGTCTACTGTATAGAGTGTGTTCCTACATCCTGGTGCCACAAATGAGAACCCTGTAGATGTTTGGTGAACCATTCACTGTTTTGAGTCTAACATGTTTGTGTGGTAAATTCTGCAGGGACGAGTGGCTGGAAGAAGAGGTCATGGTGGTGTGGACTAGATGAAGAAAGAAAAGAGAATGACTCATCAGAAAAGATGTCCCCAGTGAGTCCCTAAATGTAACTGCACTGTAATCACTTATACGGCTGCAGAGCCTGTGTACACTGGTACCTACCACTATATGGTCACTGTATGGTGGTAATAGTGGTCTCAGTGTAATGGTTTATATTCAGTTAGGGCATGTCCCCACAGCACAGGTTTGCGGATGGTTTTTCAGACGGTTTGCGGTTTTGCAGACCGTCTGAAAAACCGGCCGCAAACTAGCACAAATGGCTTCTATGGAAAACCCATGTCCGGTTTTCGGACGGAATATGTGCATGTCAATGGGAAGGGGGAGGGCTATTCTCCGCTCATCGCGGAAAAAAGCCATCCCCCCGTGACCGTGGGCACTGCACACAAACCAAACAAATACCGGTGGGATAAACCGACTGGTATTTGTCAATTGCCGTGTAAACGGGCAAAAACAGTACAATGGTATTAGTCAATGGTGGCAATATGTGGTCATGATGTGGCGATGCTATTTGGTCCTTGTATATTGTTGTTATTGGTCTTGATATATTGATTTGGTCAATAACAGTACATGGTATTAGTCACTATATGGTCACTGTATGGTGGTAAAAGTGGTCTTAGTGTAATGGTTTATATACAGTAACAGTACAATGGTATTATTCCAACTGTTTATGGTGGCAACATGTGGTCATGATGTGGTGATGTTATTTGGTCCTTGTATATTGTTGTTATTGGTATTATTTATCTTGATATATTGATTTGGTCAGTAACGGTATAAAATCCAACAAAAACTAAACCCATAAAACAAAAGGCATGATTGCATTTTTTTTCCTGTTTACCCCACAGCGTTTTTTTGGTTTTTTTTATTATTATTATTTGGGGGAGGGGGGAGCAAAAAGGAACAGACATTTAGTGTTAATTGTTTTTTTTTGGGGCCCCTTTTTGAATATTTTTGTATTGAAAATTTCCTTTTTAAATAGAAATAGTTCTCTCAGCGCGCTTCATACAGAATCCGCCCACCCCAAAAGAAAGGGGGACCTGTTGTTGAAAAGTATTGGTTTTTTAGCCCGCCCCTGGCTGTGCCTAAAAGATTTTGATCGCAACATCTTTGTCCCCATGGCAAATCGTATTATTCATTCTTTTCCCGCAACCTAAAAAATTACACCTTAATGAAAATCTGATAGGAGTGTAAGTGAGTGGGCCCCCATGTGCAACACCCTACATGGAGCAGAGGACAAAAAAAATGCAAAGTTTTCAGAAAAGGGACTATTCTAGTTCACAGTTACTGTTATTTGGTGAAAAAAAAACGGCCTCAAGTTCAACCAAGGGGTGAGGAAAATGTGGGTAAAAGGGGGGGAGACCAGGTTTCAAGCCCAGCCCCCCCCATGGTTAATCCCCTGAACCCCCGTAGGAGGGGCGAAAAGTTCAAACAAAGTGGAATTCGTTTAAAATTTCGGGAAAAAACTTCGTTCTACGAATCGAAGTTTTGGGGGGACTTCGGGTAAACAAAGTGGTTTTTGATTGATAAAAAGGCTGGAGACATGGCGCTACAGGGGAAAAAGCCCCTTGGGAGGAAAAGGGGGGCATAGCCTGCATGACTTGTGCAGGATGAACCCATCGAGACCGGCGGGATTCTGTGACGTCCCCCGCAATTTAATCGGGCGCGAGGGGGACTATCCCGCTTCCGTACTGATGGGAAAAGGTGCTCCCCCGGGGTGCTAATGATATCTTTACTAAGGACTCACTTTTATACAGCTTTTTTTGGGGGGGTGTCACAGTTTGTCCAGAGATGTTCTCTTAATTTTAATTCGTTTTGGGGGGGTATTGGAACTGAAGTCCGTGTGGTCCATTCAGCTGCTTTACTTTTAATGTTTTCTGCTCAGTTCTTCGCACATTGAATATCCCAAGGGTTATCTAAGCTTTTGTTGTATTCTTTTAAAGGGAAACAGCGTTTTGTGAAATTTTAGATCCGGGGGTTTAAAATTAGCGTTGTTTGTTTGTGGTGACTAAAGAAAATTTTTTTTCCCCGCAAAGAAAAAATTTTTCCCCCTGTAGCATAATTCTTCCCCCCCCAAAGGGTTTTTATTTTACAATTTTTCTGTTGTTTGGTGTCCCGTAAAATACACGCCTTTTAACACGCACAAAGTGGTAATTTTTGGTTGCTATTTCTTTTGCGCAATTGATCAGGGGTTAATTAGGTTGTTCGTGTGGGGGTTTAGTAAAAGAAAAATTCTTTTTCACCGCCAAAAAGAAATTTTGCCCGTAGATAATTATATCCGAAGCTTAATTCAGTTTTTTGTTGTTGTGTTCCCTAAAATAACGCCGTTTTAAAACCCCTACAAAGCTGGTAATTGTTGGGAATTTTCTTTTGCGCAAATTTACATCCAGGGTTACTAAGATTTTTTTTGCAGTTGTACTTAGTAAAAGAAATTCTTTTTCACCGCCAAAAAATAAAATTTGTCTTTTAGCATAAATTATATCGAAGGTTAATTTTTTGCCTGTTTGTGTTTTTTTTCAGTAAAATGACATGTTTTTAAACGGGAATACAAGTAATTTTTTCCCGGCCATTTTTTGGGCGCAATTTATTCCCCGGGGTTTCCCCAAATTGTAGTGGGGTTTTTTGGAGTAAATACAGGGTGTGTATTTCTCATATCACATATCTTCATCAAACAGTGTCTTACATTTTAGAACAAAAAATATGTCAGACAGAGAGGGGGAGGGCTCTTAAATGCGGTGGCAAAGGCACCAAAAATTCTGGAGCAGGCCCCGGTGCAGACGCAAGGGGAAGTCGCAGCAGGGGTAATCGGTGAGGCCCAAAACTGCGCTGAATTACGGCCGTTTTTGTTGTTCAGAAACCCCCAAAGGTTTTTGTTTTGGGTTTACTAGGTCATCCACTTTCCCAGATGACATTGACAACCCCAGCCCAAAAGTCGGTGGGGCGTCAGAACAACCCCTTTGTTGGATGGGCCCGGGGGCGGGGCGCGGCCCTCACCTGTTTTAAACCCCCTCTTTTCCCATCCGGTTCCCTCAGCCCGAGATCACTTGTGGTCTGGGCTCGCGCCCATTATAGCGAGGATGAAAAAATTGAAGGGGAGTCAGCAGCTACTTGGGGAGCGAAGAAATGGGGCCAAATTTTCCCGCTTTTGGTGGCGGCAAACTATAGAGTGGAGGTGGATGGGAGGTCTGTTGTGAGGGGTCAGCCTCTGCATCCCCCACCGGTGTAGGGGAAACAGTGACGTGAAACACAAATGATGTGATGTAGCCCACCGCACTTGGGAGCCAGGTGAAAAAGGGCTTTATATCGTAGGAGAAGGGGCGTCGCTTGCGGTCAGGCAGCGGCCAGCGCAAGTGGGTTGTGTGGCGTGATTTAGCGGATGCAGCAGTGTGAGGTCAGGGCCAAACAAACCCCGGGGTAGAAAACCCGCTTCAGGTCCCAAAAAAATTTTGTGGCATAGGGGCTCAGGAGGGGAGTGGTAGTAGTCATAGTGCGGGCGTTGGCGGTAAAATCTGTATCGGGGGTTTTTGGAGTTCTTTTTAAAGAACCGGAGGAGCCGAAAATGGGTTTTGTAGAATTGTGGCAGAAAGTAAGGTGGCCCCGGGGGTAACGTGCACCCGGCCCTGCGTAACAATGCAGGTCACAATCCCGGTGGCCTGGGGGAACGTGGTCAGATAAGGTGGTCCATCCTGCCGCCGCAGCAACGCCACGCGCCCCGTGGCAGCTGCCCTTGCACCAGTAAGCTCCCCCACCCCTTTCAGAAAGGGGCTGTTTTTCTTTGCCTCTTCCGGTCCAGATGCTCTGCTCCCGTACTCGGCGCAAGCGTTTATTCAGCGAGGCGATTGCAAGAGACAACGTATGCGTCAACCCTCCTAAGGTGCAGAAGTGACCGTTTCTCTGTCCAAGTTTTTGGGATGCAGTCCCTCCCTTTTCCAAATGGTGGACTCTGCACCGTTCAGGAAAAATGGTTGGGCGAGCCGGATGGAGGTTCCAAGCGTAAAATTTTTTTTCAAAAAGGCAGTACCAGCACTTCATAAATATGTAGAACAGAAGGTGGGAAAGCCCTTTTACTTATGGTTTTTTTCCCCCGGTGAATTTCACCCACGGACTTTGGAGCTGTAATAGGGGTCGGGGGCCATTTCATTTTTTAGGCCCATGGAGTGAATGTGCTTCCTCCCCGGGCCACCAAACAATTTGGGGCCCAGGAGGGGGCCCCCTTTCTCCTCCACGTTGTCAAAATGCAGCTCCTGGCCAAAAAGCCTCCTCCTCCTCCACCATCCCCACCATCTCGCCCTCCACAAGTACTGCCCCCATCATACAACTTTTTTTGGGCACAGCGGGGGGTTCGCATTTTAAAAACCCCTTGGTTTGCCCCCGGCGAACAAAGTAAACGGGGGGGAACTGCCCCCATGTCTGCAGCAAAAAATCGATGTGGGGTTTTTCCCCGTCCCAATGCAAATGGAAACCATGGTGACGGGGAAATGGGGGAAACATGGTGTCCGCGCTCCCAACGAGGAGGGATGGTTTATGCCCCCTGATGGCGAACGTGTTCAGTCTGGTTGTGAAAAAAGGTTCCTAAAAATTTCTTCCCCCGATTTAAAGAAGTTTTCTAAAAAAGGGCCAAAAAAACCCGTGATGCAATTCATCCATTCCACAAAGCCAGGAAACCCCCCTCGAGTTGCAGGGCAAAAACGGCCCCCCCCAACACACTTGATATGCAATGTTTAAAACCTTTGGAATTCCAGCCTGCAAGTTGGCCCGACTGTATAAAACAAAAAAAAAGGGCCCATTAACGATTTTTTGATGTTTCCGGCGACGGGAAAGTACTCCCCTGTGTAACTTTGATGTCAGCCCGGGGACCCCTGCCATTTGCTGGGCCTTTTCGGGGAGGGGGACGTTTTTTTGTCAGTCCCCAAAGGGACTACAGGATGAATAATTTTTTTCCCCCACTGTTTCATGTCCGGGAAAACAGTGCAAAAAATTCTGTCTGGGGGGGGGATGGAGACGTGGCGACTAAATTTTCCCGGGCCACATGGGGGCCCGGGGGGGACTGAACTGGGGGAGAGAGGCCCAAGGAGCAAAAGCATTGCTGGTGAATTTGGGGGGATTTTTACCCAAGTGAAAAAGGAGAGGTGGAGCCAGGGGTGGGGGGGGGGGGGGGGGCAGATGGAGATGGGGGGGGGGGAAAAGTTTGAGGAGATGGCCCGAAAGCACCGTGGCTTTTATACATTTGGAGATTGAGGAGGGAGCCCCTAGAGTCATTGTGCAGATGGCCCGCACCCTGTAAATTTGCCTGGCTATTTGAAAACCCCCAAATGTCACATCCGGCGGGGGATAAACTTCTGGCTTCCACCCAAATTGGGGGGCCCCTCGTTTCCCGGCCCAAAATGGGGGGCCTTTTTCCCAGTGCTGAGAGGGGAGGAAAAAATAAAATACTTAGGGAAAAAATCCTCCGTAGCATTTGGGGGCGTGCCTATGTGCAGCATCGTCCCTCCTCGGGACAGGTCTGCCGGGGGGGTTCCCTTCGGCACTCAGAAATATGCTGGGGGGCGGGGGGGGGGTTTGGGACGAAGAACCAGTCCATCACCCAGCAACCTAAATCTGGAGTCACTGATGGAGAGTTTCCCTTCACCCCCCTAGTGGGGGGAGCAGTGGGCCCACCCAAGCAGCAGCAGGACTGGAACGGGCCCCTAAACCAAAGATGGTGGCCTACTTGGACAGCACTCTCCCACCCCAGTTAAAAGGGATCGGTCGGGGTCTAGCAGAATTATTTAAACCCTTAAGTAGAAATTAGTTTTTGGGTTTTTTGGTTTTGTATGTTTTTTTTTACTATCAATGAGTCGTTGGTCTACTTGCTCCATGTATAGGTGTATTTTTTTGGGGACGGTTTAATGTATACATTGGTGAGAGGTTTTTTAAAAAGCAAAAATTTTTCAAAGGGCCCGATTTTCATTTTTAAAAGTGAAAGTGAGGAGATGGAACGGATTATGTGGAATGTTGGGAGAAAAAATTTGTGAAAAGGAAAAAGAAATTTTTTTCTGTAAAAATACATCCGCAGCTCACAAAAGGGAAACGCAAAAAAAAACCGTGTGTTCCCCGCCCCACTGAGGGAAAAAAAAAAGGGCCCAAACCCCGGGATTTTTTTGGGACCAGCAAAGCCCCCTGAAAAAGGGGGAGCCAAATTGGGTGTGTGGCCGCAACTTGCCGAGTTTGCAGTGGGAAAAAAAACTGTCCTGCCGGGCCCGTAGTGTTTGGGATCAGAGCATGGTTGGGTTTAGTGCGGCCCGGGGGCCATCGTTTCCCGGAGAACCCGCTTTTTCCACCCGGGAAAAGTGGAATGACTGACCTTTGTCTAATGAAACAGGCGCGGCGGGCCCGGATTTTCAAACACCAATTTCCTTTTGGCGTCAGCTACATCAGCCAAAGACGTAAACCCCAAAATGTGAGAAAAAGAGTCTGGGTTCAAAACTACCTTTCCCCCAGCCCTATTTGATGCTGCCACCCCCCTGATGCCAAAAAATTGTGACAGTCTTCCCTCCCGTCACCCAAAAATTTTTTACCCGGGACTGGTAAATTTCCCAAAACCAAAATCCCACCTTTCATTGTGCCCTCTTGACCTCATGCTGCCCGCTTTTGTTGCTGGTTTCGCGTGGCATCCAACCCCCTGGGGTTTTATTTTTTTCCACTCCCCCTGACCTCATGCTGCTGGGTGTGGCTGCTGTCTTTACCTTCCCCTCTCTGTCATTGTGCCTCCCGTGGCCTACTCCCCGTTTTTGCCAAAATCCAGAAATTTTCATTTTGCCCTGGCCCGAGCTCATGTGCTTTTTGTGGCTGCTGCCGTCACCTCCACACTTTTTGTCAAATTTTGCCCCTCTGTGGCCTTTTCTTTTCCCGGTTTTTTCCCCCTTCCCGAATTTTCATTGTGCACTTTTTGACCTAAAGGGGTGCTGCTGGGCTGGGTTTCCGTAAACCCCCAAAACTGTGTTATTTTTTTTTTTTGCCACTCTTTTGGGGCCCACTCCTTTTTTTTGCCACCTTCAGAATTCATTGTGCCACTGCCCGAAACCCCATTTCTGCTGTGGCTTCGCCCTTTACCCCACACTTTGTTTACTAATGTTGCCACCTTTAGCTCTCAGGGTTGTTTTTTTCCCGTGTCGCTGCCTTGACTTTTTCAGGTAAAATTCCCGCTTCCCCCTTTTTTGGTCAGTTTTTCACTTTTAAGTGCCAGGGAATTTTATAGTGAAGCGATTCTAGAGGCGGCGGCAGTCATATGCGTGTCATACTAAAACACAACATTGTATGAAGACCAAACCAAGCTCCCCCTGCATATTTAAGCATGGCCCAACGTTCTACAGCACCCTACAGGCTCTGTGCAGCCTAGAAATAGCTGTTTGTTAACGTTAATCGTCCCGAAGTAATTCGGACCGAAATGAATTTTGTCGGAAAATTTGGCGAAGTCACCGAATCGAATTTTTGAGAAATTCGCCCATCTTTACCCACAAGGCAAGAACCAATCTGCTCCAGTGGAGACCCCAGCTCTGACCCCGGAGCCACCACCAGCTAGGATCCAGAATGTTACATGGCTACCTACGCATTAATATTCTTGTTTCAGGTAGGTATCTTAGCCTTTCTTGAAACTCTCAACTGTTCCTGCTGTGACCAACTCCCCAGGCAGGCGTACTATACGTACTTACGCACTATAACAATTAACCTCTTGACTCTGCAGCCATTTTTGTTTACGTCACTTTCGTTTTTCCTCCCTGCCTTCCAAGACCCATAACTTTTTTTAGTTTTCCGTCTACATAGACATATGAGGGCTATTTTTTGTGGGATAGGATGAACTATTTAATGGTATTGTTGACCATACCATAAAATGTACTGGGAAACCCAAAAAGAAATTCTTGGACCTTGAAAAAAAAGGTTCACTCTTCGGTATAACTGATGTGTTATCTGGATTCTGACGGTTGGTATGATTTCAGTGATACCAAAATTTATAGTTTTTGTTATGTTTTAGTACTTTAAAAAAATTTCC
Organism: Phyllomedusa bahiana; assembly: GCA_025379985.1. Classification (NCBI taxonomy): domain Eukaryota; kingdom Metazoa; phylum Chordata; class Amphibia; order Anura; family Hylidae; genus Phyllomedusa; species Phyllomedusa bahiana. The sequence goes on from JAODAL010029295.1 coordinate 42,646, forward strand.
TTTTTTATTTCTTAAATTTGTGCAGCAGTGCCATTTTCTGCAACCGATATATCTTTTTTGTTTTTGTATCTATGGCCTGATTAATGGGGAATTTTGGGGGGGCTGAAGTGTGGTTTTTATAGGTACCATTTTGGAATACATGTGACTTTTTGACCACTTTTTCTTAAATTTTTCTGGCATGCGAAATAACAAAAAAAAAACCACAAGTTTAGGGTTGGGTAATTTTTTTTTCTGTCTCCTTCATTCACCATATGGGATAAATGATGTTATATACTAATAGATCAGACCTTTAGGGACGTGGTTATACCAATTATGTCTAACTTTTTTTTTTTTTTTTAATATAATTTTTTTTGTAAAACGTCAAATGTCGGGTTTTGAACCGTTAATTTTTTTTTTTTTTTTTTACTTTTTTTTTTGCTGGTATTTGTAGTCCCCTTATTTTATTGCATAGAGCTTGGATTTCCAATTTCACAAATTTTATTATGCTGCTGGTACAGCTATATAGAAAGCATCAAGATTTGCTATAAAGAAACATTAAAAAGTAAAATTCACTTGTATGTTTTTGATCTCAGGCATGGAGTATTTCAAAAAGTTCAGAATTTTTATAGCTGTTAAACGCATAAAAAAATTTTAAAGTTTGTGGTAAAAATTCCAAAGGAGTGATATCCAATATATTTAGTTACTTTATGGATGGAGGTGAATGCGCAAAATTTTTCCCCCAGAAATGGGTGTTTGAATATAAGAGGTCCGAGAGTTTGTTACTATAAGATTGCATCGAGGACATAAAGTTGTAAAAAGTTCTGGGAAAATAAACATTTTGAGGATGTGACAATAGTGCCCCCTATTACACATGCGGGTGAAATTTGGAGTGTGTGGGGTGTGGGCCCTTCATTAGGCACTTGGCTGCCAGAGAACCACTCAGCACCCCGTGATCTAGTGCAGGCAATCAAGGACTTGAACGGTGCACAATGCAATCCCATAATCCTGAAGATGCCACATGTGCTGCAGCATCTGAAGGGTTAAAAGACCAGGAGTTAACTCCAGTCTCGGCATAGGGGGCTTCATTTAGTGGGGTATGATCGGTAAGTTTTGATTTGCCTTTTGATTCGGAACCCAGAACGGGGTGAAATTTTGGGGCGCTAATTTGTCAATCATAGTGGTTGTGACTCATTGTTTCCTGAAAAATATAGGAGTGAGGAAGAAAAGGACTTGGACTGGAATATACTGGTGACTTTTGAGGGAAATGTTTTTTTTTATTTAACCCCTTTAGAATGAGAAAAATGTGCAGGAAAATGTGCCGTTTAGGTAATAATGTAAAAAACTGCCAATACAAAAGGGTTCTTTAAAAAAGAGCAATCAATGTATTGAAATGGTCAACACCAGAGCCGTGTGCTATGGATAAAAAATTTAAAGGGTTTTTTTGGAAAGGGTTTACGTGCAGACCCCCACCAGCAGTATTTTTTACAAATATAAAACAGATTGCGTTTAAACCAGAGTTTACTCCACTATATAAAAAGACACAATTTCATGTTTTTTCCCTATTGAATGGAATAGAAAAAAAATGTTGTAGGCAATTTGGAAACAAAATTATTTTATTTCCAAAAACAGAATAAGAGGGGATTTTTAAGGGATTTGATTACGTTCTGCAAAGTTAAAAATTTTTATACATTTCATTAGTATTGGTAGCATTGCCTTAAGGCAGTATGATTTGGGTCAAATGTTTTGGATCCTTCCACAAGCTTCTCACAATAGTTGGTAGGAATTTTGGCCCATTCCTCCTGACAGAACTGGTGTAACTGAGCCATGTTTGTAGGTCGCCTTGCTCACATCTGCTTTTTCAGCTTTCCCATAAATTTTCAATAGGTTTGAGATCAGGGCTTCGTGATGGCCACTCCAAACATTGACTTGGTTCTCCTTAAGCCACTTTGTAACCAGTTTGGCAGTATGCTAAGGGTCATTGTCCATTTGGAAGACCCATTTCCGGCAAAGCTTTAACTTCCTGGCTGATGTCTTGAGATGTTGCTTCAGTATTGCCACATAATCTTCTTTCCTCATGATGACATCTATTTTTTGAAGTGCACCGGTCCCTCCTGCAGCAAAACAAGCAAACAACATGATGCTGCCACCCCCGTATTTCACAGTTGGGATAGTGTTCTTAGGCTTTTAAGCTTCTCCCCTTTTCTTCCAAACGTAACGATGGTCATTATGGCCAAACAGTTCAATTTTAGTTTCGTCAGACCACAGGACATGTCTCCAAAAATGTAGATCTTTGCTCCTGTGTGCATTTGCAAATATTAATCTGGCTTTTATGTGTTTTTTTTTTTCTTGGAGTAATGCCTTCTTCCTGGCAGAGTGGCCTTTCAGCCCATGTTGATACAGTACTCGTTTCACTGTGGATAATGACACAATCTTATCAGCTACCACCTGCATCTTCACTTCACTGCGTCTTTTGCTTTTAGACTTTCCCATGATGTTACACACAAAAGCATTGTGTTTCTGGTGTGCTTTAAAATACATTCACCAGTGTGTATGTCATTAACTCACATGTTGCCAGTAAACCTTCCAAAGACATGACATCATCATATGGGCTGTCCCAAATGGTTTAAAAGCACAGTAATCCAAGTGTATGGAAACTTTTGACTTTGCAGAAAGTAATAAAAATGCCTTAAAAATTTCTCACTCTCATTATTCTGGCATTTTGCAAATATAAGTAGTTTTGGTTTCTAATTGACCTAAAACAGGGAAGGTTTATTCTGATTTCATGTCAGATAGTGAGAAAAACCTGCAGATGTGTCTTTTTATATAGTGTAAACTTCTGGTTTCAACTGTGTATATAGATACACATTTCAGTTTGTGAACCGAGCATTGTTTACACATATGAACAAAATTTTTGTTCAACTTCAACTAAAGAAAAAAAAAAATAATCATAACTAAGATAACTTGAAATGAAATAATAAATTTAAATTGACTAAAAATCCCAAATTGTTTTTTAAAATGTTTCAAATGAACCACAATTCACAAGCAGAACAAATAAAACTGGCCTGGACAGAAATGATAGTACCCTTTTTTTGCACAACCTTTTGAGGTTGTGCAACAAACGATTTCTATAACTCTCAATGAGACTTCTGCACTGTCCACAGGTATTTGTCCCCCTCCTCATGCTGCAGCTGTCGCAGGTGTGAAGGTACTTTCTCCAGACTGCATGTTTCAGTTCCTTCCAAAGGATTTAGATCAGAGCTCATGGAGGACATTTCAGAATAGTCCAATGTTTTGCTCTTAGTCATTCTTGGATGTTTTTACTTGTGTGTTTTGGGTCATTATCCTGTTGGAAGACCCAAGACCTGCGACTGTTTCCAAGCTTTCTGACAATGGGCAGTGTATTTCACTCCAGAATGCCTTCATAGTTTTAAGATTTCATTGTACCCTGCACAGATTCAAGACATCCTGTGACTGATGCAGCAAAGCAACCCCAAAACATAACAGCGTCTTCTCCATGTTTCATAGTAGGTACAATGTTATTTTCTTTCTATGCTTAATTTTTGTCTCTCTGAACATAGAGCTGATGTGAATTCCCAGTAAGTTCCAGTTTTGTCCCATCTGCCCAAAGGACATTTCCCAGAAGCTTTGTAGCTTCTCAATATACATTTTGGCACATTCCATTCTTTCTTTTTATAATTTGCTTTCAACAGTTGTTTCCTCGGTCGTCTTCTATTAAGTTCACTTTAGCAGAAACAGCAACAGATTGTGTGATCTGACACTGATGTACCTTGAACTTGGAGTTCCCCTCTAACCTCGTTGGAAGTTGATCTGGGCTCTTTTGTTGACCATTTGTATTACATTGACAAGCAAAAGGTTAACAAGGTTTTGAACTTTTGACTTTCAGGCTCCGTATCTACCATCCACTACAGCTTTGACTATCTCATAGATAAATTTGACATGCATCTATTTAGAATATGCTTAGTTATGCAGTTTCTTGTCATGTAAGTGCACTATTACTGTTTTGCTCCTAATAATCTAAATTTTAATTTTTTTTGCAAGTATTTTGTAAATCCACCTTTGGCTTTTAACATTGCCTGAATCCTTCTGAGCATGCTCTTGATCAGATTCAAGCATGGCTCGATCGAAAACTGATCCCAGATCTCTTCTACACGTTCCCAAAATTGGTGTATACTGGTCATAAATTACAAGGTAGATGGTCACGCACACCTAAAGGTATAGGGAATAGTGGGCGCTGTAAGTGGAAACAACCAAGTAGGTTTACCATTGGTGTATACTGGTCAACTGACTAACTGACTGACAACTGAATACAGCTTTTTTTTTAAACTCTACTCACAAGTGTTCAATTGGGTTGATGTCTGTGGAATGAGGCCAATCCAGAAACTCTACTTCATTGTCATTGAACCATTCCTTCTCCAACCTTGATATATGCTTTGGGTTGTTGTCCTGCTGGAACACTATGTTGTCCTTTTCATACGGTCATGGTCCATACCGCAGTCCCCGCTCCAGACAGCGGACATGCCGCTGTCCTTGATGCGGCCACTGTCCCTTCTCTCACTGTGTACTTACCTGTTCTCCAGTTCACCTGCTCACTTCTGCTGGCATCCTGTACGCGCATGCACCCTCCAGCTCAGTGAGATTTAAAGAGACAGTACCTAATTACCTGGCCTATGTCCTTTCATCACCTAGGGTTTCCAAGCAGCTAAATCTATCCGGCCTTGTGGCAGGCTCCGGTAAATACTGGACTCTGCTCCATGGCATAGTTTGCATCTCTATTTCTCAGGGTAACCCAGAGGATCCACAGACCTGACTTCCACTATTACACATACCAATAGTACTCGAGTGTAGAAAGTAACTCATCTTGTGGGACACTCACATATAGCTCAGCACTGAGATCATCATCGATCCTGGTCAAGTATCCAACGCATTTGGCTGTAAAACAACCTGTATCCACAAAATTCGACAGTTACTTCAATTTCTCGATCCATTAGCCCCTTTTCCCTTGATTCTTCCAGACCCATTTACACCCATAACAGCCCGGTCTATTGACTTTCATCTCATTGTTCCAAATCACCTGTTTCCAAACTTCTACCATCCACTTTTTGTGCTTTCTTTTAAAACTGGAGCCAACGCTTCTTTTTTTCTAGGCTATCATTCCAGAATCGTGTAATGTGTGTCACATGGTGCTTGCATGGATTTCTGTGATCTCACTATTATGAAGCCTACGAGCCGCCTCCACTGCCGTGTCTGTCACACCAGAACTGATAGACCTTGTGATGAGCGACTTGTTGACTCTGATATTTCGCCTGGACGTCCACCTCTTGGCTTTTGAATAGATGGACTTCATTTCCTATTCTTCCAGCTGTCAGGGCCTCACATGATACAGTTTGGTAACTTTCTTGGCTGAGAGATGCTATCGATGAACTAGATGATACAGGTTGTCTTCTCTTGGAAAATCTTCATCATGGCTGCTCCTCGATTTGAATCAGTGATCTTTCGCTTGGGAATCAGCCTAATAACAGAGTGAGGTGGACCTGGCGCACTCAGCAAAGAAGGAGCAATGCCTCAGAGGGTAACAGTAAAAAGTGTCTTTATTCTTAAAACTACGGAGGACTATTGCCTTTGCAACATTAAAAACAATAGACAACTATACAGAACTTGACGCGTTACGCTTCTGGGAATCGTCCGGTGCTTTCTGCCAAGCGCCTGTGACAGGCGCTTGAGTTTTGGAGTCCCATGGCTGCCGTGCTAAGGGTGACGGAAACAACAGGCCTGCAAATGTTCACGAGTGTTGTGCCTCGATCCAGGAGCACAACCTCCCAAGGTGAGCCTGTACTTTAGAGACAGTATTCTGTATTTTTTACACTCTGGTGCGCCCCCTCCTTTTTTCTGTTTTTGTCTAATAAGAGACTGAGCTATTAGGGAATGTGAGCGCAGGTTGTTATTTATAGTTTACAAGAAGAAAAAGATTGTCCCACCATCAGGAGCAAAACAGTAACAAAGTAGTTACATGATCAGAATCTGCAGAACTAAGAAGATGCTAAATAGTTGCAAGTCAAATTTATGTGAGAGAACCAAGATGATTATAAAACTATTATTATTCATTTTAGAGCTCCAGTGATTCCAGGGTCCTGTACATTCAAGGGGGGTTACATTCATAACGCAAGACCAAACAAGTACAATGGTGATGATAAATGACTTAACTGGTACAGGAGGAGAGAGGACTCTGCCCGCAAAGGCTTACAATCTACAAGGAAGGAGGAAACAGAAAGGAGGTGAGGGGCAGACATGTTTGTTGGGGTTCAGTAGCAGAAGGGTTATTGTGAGTAAGATGCTATCCTGAAGAGATGGTTTTTCAGGTTGCTTTTCAAGGTACTGAAAGTGGAGGAAATTCTGATGTGTTGGAGCAATAAGTTTCAGAGAATGGGGGAAGCATGGGAGAATGGCAGCCAGTGAAGGGACTGGCAAAAGTGTGAGGCAGAGGAGTAGTGAGGAGAAAGGTAGATGAGGCGGGCAGCCGAGTTGAGGATGGCTTGAAGAAGAGCAAGAGTGCTAAACGGTAGGCCACAGAGAAGGATGTTGCAGTAGTCTAGATGGGAGATGACAAGGGCGTGGACTAGTATTTTTGTAGTATCGAAAGTAATGATGGTTAAGGAATGAGCGGATGCAGGAGATATTTTTCAGGTGGAGGTGGCAGGCAGAGGTGAGGGCTTGGATGTGTGGTTCGAAAGACAGAGAGAAGCCAAAGGGTATGCCAAGGCAGTGGACTTGCAGGACCAGTGAGAGTGTAGAGCTGTTGACAGGGACAGAGAGATCAGTTGTGGGGGATAGAGTAGGATGGTGGATAGATGATAAATTTGGTTTTCTCAATACTTAGTTTTAGGAGACGGGGGGAGAAGGAGGAGGATATGGATGATAGATAATCTGGGATCCGGAAGAGAAGAGAGTTAACATCTTGGTTGGAGATGTATAGATGGGGGGTCGTCAGCATAAAAGTGGTACTGAAAGCCGTGTGAAGCTATGAGCTGACCCAGACCAAGAGTATAGGTAGAGAAGAGCAGTAGCCACAGGACTGACCAACAGAGAGCGGCTCAGAAAAGGAAACATCTCTCCTTGAGGAGAGCACCTTACGGTGTGTAGAGTTTGAATTGCCTTTTTGACCTCCACTAAGCATCTGCATATCACAAGGCATTATGGGAAAGGAGCTGAGAAGCTCAAGCACCCTCTATTGGATTAACAAATCCTCAATTTGCTTTTGAGTCTTGAGAAAGCAAAATGGATATTAGCCAAGCCAGTATCACCCATCTGCAGACATCTGTTTCAGGATTTTTGTCCCTCATCAGTGCAGGGCAGAGCCATACTGGCTGGCTGGGTGGGAGGCAATGAGTGGCTCAGAAAAGGGGACATCTCTCCTTGAGGAGAGCACCTTACGGTGTGTAGAGTTTTGAATTGCCTTGTTGACCTCTACTAAGCATCTGCATATCACAAGGCATTATGGGAAAGGAGCTGAGAGCAGGCGAGAGGAGGAGGTAGTGCAGGAGTGAGAGACGCTGAATATCCGATCATTGAGGTATGAGGAGATCCAGGAAAGGGCCGAGTCCGTGATGCCAAGGGAGGAGAGGATCTGTAGCAGGAGGGAATGGTCGACAGTATCAAAGGTAGAGGACAGGTCTAGAAGGAGAAGCACAGAGTAGTGGCATGAGGCTTTAGCAGTTTTAAGGTCATTGGTGACCTTGGTTACAGCGGTTTCGGTAGAGTGGTGGAATCAGAACCAGATTGCAGTGTGTCAAGACGAGAGTTGAAGGTAGATGTACTGTTCAAGGAGTTTAGAGGCACATGGAAGCAGTGAGATGAACAGACAGGAGGGGTCGAGAATTTTTTTTTAAAGGATGGGTGTGATTATTGCGTATTTAAAGCAGGAAGGGAAGGTACCAGAGCTTAACTATAGGTTGAAAAGATGTGTAAGGGCTGGGATGAGTTGGGATGGTATTGGGGCAAGATTACAGGTGGTGAGGTTGGATTTGGACAGTGTAGGGGGAAAGCTTGTTGTGAGTAACAGTGGAGAAGCAGGCTTGGGGGAAGAGTATTGCACAGGTATGGAGGTGAGCGGTGGGACTGTGCCGTTGTAGAGATGGGTGTTGGGGACTGTGGTGTGCAGTTTTTTTCTCATTCAGTTGATCTTGTTTGAGAAGAGAGTGGTAAAATCATCTGCTGATAGAAGAGAAGAGGGAGGAGGTGCTGGTGGACGGAGGAGAGAGTTGATGGTGAGCACAGACTTAAATGTGTGGAGCGATTGTATGAAGCGAGGTCAGTGGATTTTCTTCCAGCGGTGTTCAGTAATTCTGGAAGCTCGCCTCAGTTGTTTGATGGAGTCTGTGTGATAGGGTTGTCTGTTGATTTTGCGGTTTTTGTTGTGCGTGCGAGGTGCGACTGAATCAAGAGTAGAGGTGATATTGTTGAGGTAGAAAGAGAGTGGCTGCATCTGGGTCCTGAAATGAGGATATGGTAAAAAGAGGTGGAAGAGAGTGTGCAAGGTTTAAGGTTTTTGAGGTTCCTTCAGGGAAGCACTAGATTTGAGACGGGGGTGGGAGGGGGGAGATATGGGTGAGGTGGGGAAAGTAATCAAATTGTGGTAAAAAATGGGGGAGGGGGAGTTTGAGAAGTTAGATTGGGGACAGAGGCGGGTGAAGATGGGGTCCAGAGTGTGTCCCTCTTTATGAGTGGCTTCAGAGGTCTACTGGGAGAGGCCGATGGAAGAGGACACTGAAAGGAGTTTGTGGCATCAGAGTGGGGTGTGTCGATGGGGATGTTGAAGTCTCCCATGATAATAGTGGGGATGTCAGTGGAAAGAAAAAGGAGAAGCAAAGTGGTCAAGGAAGATAGTGACCGGGTCTGGCGGTCGGAAGACAACAGCCACTTGGAGGTTGGAGGGGGAGTAGATCCGGACTGAGTGCACCTCAAAGGAGGGGAGTGTGAGGGAAGACAGGGGTGAAATAGGGACAAAAGAATGGGTATCAGATAGGAGAAGGCCGACACCTCTGCCATGTTCGTTTCTGGGATGGAGAGCATGGGAAAATTGGAGGCTGCCAAAAGAGAGTGCAGCAGGGTAGGCTTTGTCAGAGGGTGTAAGCCAGATTTTTGTCAGACCAAGGAAGAGTAAATTATGTGAGCTGAATAGATTGTGTATGTAAGAGAGTTTGTA